>CABHPP010109851.1:0-10919 GCA_902168425.1 Peromyscus attwateri | reverse complement strand
ACTGGCCTCGAACTCAGTGATCTGCCTGCCTCTGCCTCCCAAGTGCTGGGATTAAAGGCGTGCACCACCACCACCCAGCACATCCTTTTTCATAGATGTTATTGTGTGTGTATATATAGTTGAGTAGTTTTATCAATGTATTTTCTGCCTGTAAACTATTTAAAGATTTTTTTACTTTTAATGATGTGTAGGTGTGTCTGCTTACATGTGGTTTGTGCGTGCGGAAGTACAGATGTTGAAGGAGTCCGGAAGAGGGCATCTGACCCCCTGGAGCTAGAGTTATGGAAGGTTGTGAGCAGCCTGAGATGGGTTCTGGGAACTGAACTCATGTCTTCTGCAAGAGCAGTTACCACCATTAACCCATGAGCCATGTCTCTAGTCTGCTGTAAACTCTTAAGACTTCAATCACCTTTATCTCACGTTCATACCCTTGTCAGTTTCAGTCTAGGCTGGTGGTGTTTCTGTAGAAACGGTGTACTCTGTGTCTCTGTGCATGTCTTGGGATTCACTCCACCAGGTAAGAGACAAGCCCCCTCTCCCAGATGTCTAACCTCTAGTGCTTCTGCTTTGTAACTTGTGTTTAGATAGATGAAGAGGTCCATGTGTCATTTACACTTTTCAAAGGGGATTCTGAATAACTAGGTAACATAGTTTGGGCTGAATATCTACTTGGAATGTGCCAGGCCATATGATTGCCAGCACAAGATCAACAAAAGTCTTACCATATTTGATCTTTCAAAATCATTAGCAAACTATGATTCAGTCACATCTGTAGGCAGACTTTTCTGTCCTGTCAGTCAGCTCTGTCCTGCCAGCCGGCTCCCATATAACCATGCACAGATTTATTATTTATTATAAATGTTCGGCTGATAGCTTAGGTTTGTTACTAACTAGCTCTTACATCTTAAATTAGTCCATAGTTCTTATCTATGCTCTAACACGTGGCAATACCTTTTTTCAGCATGGCATATTCCTCTTCTCCCCATCCCTGGCTCCTGGCGACTCTGCCCTTCTTCTTCCCAGTGTTCTCTCAGTCTGACTTTCCCACCTAACCTCTTCCTGCCTAGCTATTGGCCAGTTGGCTCTTTATTAAACCAATGAGAGCAACACATCTTCACAGTGTACAAAAGGATTATTCCACAGCATTTTCCTCTTTTTGTCTAATTAAAAAGGAAGGTTTTAACTTTAACATAGTAAAATTATATACAACAAAAACAGTTATCAAGTAAGAATTACAGTTACAACATCTAGCCCATTTGTATTTGGCAAATTTAGAGAAAATACTCTATTATCTGTCTTATCTTTTTGAGTTTAAAGATTTATATCTAATTTATTTCTTATCATAACTAAGAAAAACTTTGCCTTACTTTTCATTGTCTCCTTTTTAGTGGGTAGTTGATGGGCACACTGTTGTGGCTCTGCTGTGGCTCTTTTGCAGTTTGAGTTGTGAGCCGAGGTCTCCTGGCAGGGGGCCATTTTCTAACGTTGCAGATGCTGCCTTTGAATGGAGACTTCAGGGCATTTCAGGTGCTGACCCTACAGGGGCGGAGAGCAGGGTTCACTTCTGTTTTGGGCGTGGCTAAGCCTCCCTTTGGAAGGAGGCAGCAGTCACAAGTCATCCAACCAGGAGCCAGCCAGATCTAGGCTGGTGCTAGAGGCCAGAGCAAGAGGGATGCAGCAGGTGCCATTTGGATTTTGTTTTCCTTTTTCTTCTTATTTTTGTTTTATGTTTAATGTTGTTTTTAAATATTTTAAATGATTCTTTGAGAGTTTTATAAAACGTACTTTGATCATATTCACCCCTGACTCCTCCTTTAGTCCTCCCAGGCCTACCCCCCCCCCATTCCCACCAACTTTTATTTCAGTGCCCACTGACTCCATTTTGATTCAGGTTTTCTTTACCGCATTCCTCAGTTCTTTCTGCATACTTATTCACATCCAGATTCTTCAATAATCTGTTCAAGACATTCTGTTTTTTTTTTTTAAACACAAACTTTATTTTTTTAAGATTTATTTATTATGTATACAGCATGATGACAGCAGTCCAGAAGAGGGCACCAGATCTCATTACAGATGGTTATGAGCCACCATGTGGTTGCTGGGAATTGAACTCAGGACCTCTGGAAGAGCAGTCAGTGCTTTTAACCTCTGAGCCATCTCTCCAGCCTGCAATCTGGTTTTTTAAAAATTTTTTAAATCATTTACTTCAAAATGCTTCCCACTGCTGCCTAACTCAATGTGAACCCCCTTCACTGTTTTGGGTGTTTGGTATCGTAGCACTTTTAGATATCAAAATTAGAATTGGTTTCCTATTGTTTTTTCTATGAATTTTGTCCAATTAAAACAATAATTTGGGATGGGAGTGTTGCTCAGTTGGTACATTGTCTGGTAACCTGCAGGGGATCTGGGGTGTGATTTCCCCAGCTCTATGTAAACCTGATGTGGGGGCTCAAGCCTGTAACCCCACACTGGAAGTAGAGACCAGAAGATCAGAAGTTCAGGGTCATTCCCAGCTTCAGCCACATAGAGAGTTCGATGCCATCCTGGAATACACGACACTCTGTCTCAAAAAAAAAAAACAAACAAAACCCCACAATTTTTTTTTCTTGGCTTTCTTTGATTTCTTCCAATTTTTTGTTTGTTTTTTCTTCCATTTCTTTAAGGGAATTTTTTATTTCCTCTTTAATGGAGTTTTTCATTTCCTCTTTAAGGGAACTTTTTATTTCCTCTTTAATGGAGATTTTCATTTCCTCTTTAAGGGCCTCTATCATCTTCTTAAAGTCATTTTTAAGAGTGATTTCTTCTGTTTCTTCTGTCTTGGTATGTTCAGGTTTTGCAGGTGTAGAATCACTAGTTTCTGTTGTTGCCATATAGGTCTTTATGTTGTTGCCTGTATTTTTGCACTGGCATCTACTCATCTCTTCCTCTGTTTGGTGCAGGTGGTGTCTGTGTCTGGGAGTGCCTCTCTTGTTCTAATTTTTAGTCTTGGTTCACTAGGAGTTCTTGGTTAAATTGGTACTGTTGGGCTATTTCTTCGGGAGCAGCTGATCTCAATCGGTGAAGTAAATACTTATGATTCTGGTGATCTGGTTCGGTGGTTGTGCAGTGCCTTCTTCTGTGTTCTCAGGTCACATTTTGCTCATTCGTCAACTCCTCAGCTGATCTTGTTTCCTCAGACTTCAAACTGTAGGGATTTGAATCCTCTCCCGGATGGATTTCAGCTGAGCAGGGTAGTCTCACCGACACCTCCAAGTTGTTGGGTTTCGCAGGGTCAGCAGCTGGGCCCTGGGTTGGCCTCAGACAGAGTGTTCAGATTCGTTCTGGTTCCATCCCAGGGTTCCCCGGGTGTTGGGATTAAAGGCGTCCCTGTTCCAAGCTCTTGATTAAGATCTTGTTTTCACTAACTCTTCAGCGGGTAATAGCTCAGTTTCTGGTCTTTATTGCAACTGTGTTTCAGGCCTGCCTGCCTCTGCGGGCTGCTGCCGGGCTTACCTGCCTCTGCCTCCCCACAATTTTTAAAGATATTTTATTTTTATGGATATGGATGTTTTTGCCTGTATGAATGCCTATGGGCCACATGAATGCAGTACCCATGAAGGCCATAAGAGGGCATCAGATCCCCTGGAACTGGAGTTAAGAGAGAAAGGCCATGTGGTGCTGGGGCCCAGATCCTCCAGAAGAACAGCCATTGTTCTTAACCGACGAGCCATCTCTCCAGCCTCCTGTAAAATTTATATTCTAGGAGTCTGAATTGCTAAACGGACCTCTGAGTCAGTTGCTCCTAGAGAAAGCATCTCCTTCCCCTTCCTGCTTTGACGGCTGCCTGCGTGCCTTGGCTCCAGGGCTGGCTTCTCTGACTTGCATTTCTGTCATGGCGCCTCTGTCTCTCACACATCTCACTAACACACTCAGGACCGTGACTGACAGTCCTCAGCTGTGGGATTTGAATGAGAATGCCCCCCGCCCCCATATGCTCAGGTGTTATAACATTTGGTTCCTTATTGGTGGTTCTCTTTGGGGAGATTAGGGAACCTTTAGGAAGTGGAGCTTTGGGCTTTGAGAGTTTGTAGCCTTGTTCTACCTCCAGGTAGCTTCCTGCTCTGGCGGCCTGCTGCTGTGTCTTCCTCACCGTTATGGATTTCTCTGGAACTGCAGCCAAATCAACTTTCTTTGATCCATAAGTTGCTTTGGATCATGGTGTGTTATTATATTTTTTTAAAGGTAATTAATGCAGAAACTGGTACCAGAGAGAGTGGGTTATTGGTTTTTGGAGGAATGTGGAAGACTTCAGGGATTTAGACTAAAAAGGCAGTTGAGTGCTGTAAACAGAACTTGATGGGCCATTCTAGGACGAGTCTGGGCGACACGACAGCCTTGCTGAGAGTCACACACCGGCCACCTGTCATCAAAGATCTTCTATCTCCCGAATCTTTTCATGGACGGAAGCACAAAACGCAGCTGCGTCCTTGAACCTCTGTGATGTTCCTCAAACCCTGAGATGTGCCCGAAGGCTGCCAGTGCAATGAGATTTCGGTGTTCTAAGAAAGGGATGGTTGGTTGGCCCTGCAGAATGTGCCTGATTAGTTGGAGAAATCAGCGTACTAGATGAGAAGTCCTAATGTGCAAATGGATTCTTGAGATCTCTGTTTATTTGTACCTTATTGCCTTGTGTGATGCTGGGGGATGACAGCTTGGGAGCAGCGACCTGAACATAGAACCTACTTCTCCAAGCTTCTAAACACACAGTTGTAGAATGTGGTGCAATTAATAGCAGTTATATTAAGGCAGTGTAGTTCAATGGTGTCTCTGGAAGGATCCTTAAAGGAAGGGCAGGGAACTAGACATGGTGGCAGCTGCCTGTAACCCCAGCACTCAGGAGGCTAAGGGTAGAGGATGGCAAGTTGAGATGGTATGGAGCATGATGGAGATGTTTCAACTCTTATGAGAAAAATAAAACCCAAGTTTGTAGAGGACATCGTCTTTTAAGTCTTTGTGTTCCATGACACAGACAGCAGTACTTTCCAACAGTACTTTCCAACTGCTAAGCCGCAGAGTACAAAGGTGATGGAGGATCACATCCTTGCTTAAGTCCAAAGAAAGTAGTTTTAGTTTCACATTTTTGTTCTCTTACTGCACCCAGCTTGTTTCAGAAGATGTGAGGAGAAACAGGGTTTTGGGGTTTGGGAGGTTTGTTGTTGTTGTTTTGAGATAGGGTCTTAGTCTGTCCAGACTGTCTTGGAACTTTTGAACTCACAATCCTCCTGCCTCAGCCTCTCAAATGACAGGATCACGGGTGTGTATCTGGCTACAATAAGACCTTTCTAACTGGCACCTTATACTGTTTCATGAGAAGAAAAGAGCTCAAGAACTGTAAGAAGAATTGTGGTAAATGTAGGGGGTGGGGATGAAACAGGATGCTTTCAAAAGAACATAACAGTTCCTAAAAGCAACAAATATGTATAAAATAACTGATAGAAAATTTTAAAGCATGGTTATTTTGCAAATGCTCAGGGAGACCTAATGGATTGTAGTAAAACAGTTTCAGAAAATTGGGAAGATAATACAGGACATGAACAAAAAGTTCAGCAGAGATAGAGTGGACAGTAAGGTCAGACTCATATAGGCCACAGGGGATGGGGACACTGAAGAGGTCAAAGAGAACCCAAGCAGATTCCAGTCTGTCTTCCTGGTGTAGTCACCACCCTCAGGCCTGTCAAGATAATAGTGACAAACTGAAGAACTAAACATCCATCAACATTTATTTATTTTAAAAAAAAGGCTGTCGCTTTGCCTTGTTGACCGTATCCTTTGCTCTACAAAAGCTTTTCAGTTTCAAGAGGTCCCATTGATTGATTGTTTGTCTCAGTGTCTGAGCTACTGGTGTTATACCTAGGAAGCGATCTCCTATGCCAATGCGTTCAAGATTACTTCCTACTTTCTCTTCTAGCAGATTCAGAGTAGCTGGATTTATGTTGAGGTCTTTGATCCACTTGGACTTAAGTTTTGTGCATGGTGATAAATATGGATCTATTTGCAGCCTTCTGCACGTTGATATCCAGTTATGCCAGCACCATTTGTTGAAGATGCTTTCTTTTTTCCATTGTACGCTTTTGGCTTCTTTGTCAAGAATTATATGTTCATAGGTTTGCGAATTAATGTCAGGGTCTTCAATTCGATTCCATTGGTCCACAAGTCGGTTTTTATGCCAGTACCAGGCTGTTTTTATTACTGTAGCTCTATAGTAGAGCTTGAAGTCAGGGATCGTGATGCCTCCA
Organism: Peromyscus attwateri; assembly: GCA_902168425.1. Classification (NCBI taxonomy): domain Eukaryota; kingdom Metazoa; phylum Chordata; class Mammalia; order Rodentia; family Cricetidae; genus Peromyscus; species Peromyscus attwateri. The sequence goes on along the minus strand of CABHPP010109851.1, from coordinate 4,644 downwards.
GAGGTTGTTTTATTGTACAGGATTCTTTTGGCTATCCTGGGTTTAAAAAAAAGGCAACAAATGCCTCTGTGAGGGTAAAACAGAAATCTAGAAGGCATCTGTGAGCTATCGGATAATCCAGGAGGAGACCTGCTGCAGTCCAGGGACAGGATTAATTATGGTGGAAGGAAAAGCCACGCTCCCCAATACAATCACTAGTTGTAATTCTCAGTTGCTACAAAAAGCAGGTATCAAAACTGCTTTCCCCAGACCTGTGGGAAGAGAGCTTTCACTGAGCCCCAGGGTGAAACGATTCAACAGAGGGTTTGCTGAGGAATAGCAACTGGCTGTTTTCTTAAAAGAAATCCTGGGCTCAAAGAAGGAAATAAGTTCACCCACCAAAAATGAAGCTGTTGTTTAAGGACGATACCAGGAATGATCATTTGGTCAAACTGAAGTGGCTGTCGGGAGTCATGTTACATGGCTGTTTTTGGAATACGAATATGAAGATGTTTTGTCCTTATGTAAACATCTATGTATTTGGAATACCTGAAAATAAAGAGAAAAAAACTTAAGGGTGTATAAAACTTAATAAAATAATACCAGAAAATTCCTGATCTTGGTAAAAATATGGTTATCTATGATGTCAGGTCTAGTTAGCTTTCTGCTTTTATGACAAACTATAACCAAAAGTAACTTGGGGAGGAAAAGGTTATTTCACTTCAGGTTACAGTTCGTTATCAAAGGAAGCCAGGACAAGAACTCAAGGCAGGAGCTTGAAGTAGAAGCCATGGAGGAATGCTGCTTACTGGCTTGCTCCCAGACTCACATTCAGCTACCTTTCTTACATAGCCCATGCTCACCGGCCTATGGATGGCACTGTCCAGTGTGCTGGGCCCCCTACACCAATACCAATAAAGAAAACGTCCCACAGCCGTACCTACAAGAAACTGTTCCTCAGTTGAGAGTCCCTCTTCCCTGGTGTGTCAGGCTGGCAGCTGAGATTAGCCATCAGAACGCCCTGGTTTCATTTCTGTTGCTGTGACAAAATTGCCTGGAAAACAGCAGCTAAGGGGGGAACGGGACTTATTTCAGCTTACAGTTCTAGATCACGTTCAATCACTGTGAGAATGTCAAGGCAAAAGCTTCAAACAGCTAGTCACATCATACCCACCGTCAAGAGCACAGAGAAATGAATTCATACATGCTCACTCGCTTGCTTACTCATGGTCATAGCAATTTCTCCATTCATATGTTCAGGGCATCTTGCTTAGGGAATGGTGCTGCCCATACTGGGCTGAATTTCCCCTCATCAATTAACTTCATTGAGACAATTTTCAACAGACATATCCACAGGCCAATCCAATGGACATAACTCTCTTCCCAAGTGACTCTAGATTATGTCAAATTGACAATTAAAACTAATCATTACACTTGGGCAAGAGGTTTATAAAACACCAAATAGCCATGAGCACTTATCCAAACTGCCAAAAGTACATTACATAGAAAACGGTTTTGTTTTTGTTTTTGTTTTTGTTTTTTCGAGACAGGGTTTCTCTGTGTAGTTTTGGTGCCTGTCCTGGATCTCACGACGTAGACCAGGCTGGCCTTGAACTCACAGAGATCCGCCTGGCTCTGCCTCCCCACTGCTGGGATTAAAGGTGTGCGCCACCAACGCCCGGTGTGAAAAGGGTTTTAAATTTACAAAAACAAAAGCACTAAGTCGTAGTTTAGGATATCTCCTTCAAGCAACAATAGATTTTTGTCAGAGGAAAATACAATACAGGCTAGGAGAGAATGACATGTTCTGATTCCTGAAAGAAAATACGTGCCGGCAAGGAACGTGACAGAAAGGCTATCCCTCAGAAATGAAGACGTTTAAAAGAAACTTCCAAAATAAACAAAATTTGGAGATTCATGACAACCAGACAAGACCTATAAGCGAAGCTTAAAGGACTCAAATCTGACAGTGAAAGGAAGGTAATGCCATTGTGTGAGCGTGTGGAAGTGATAACTGCCATTGTGTGAGCGTGTGGAAGTGATAACTGCCATTGTGTGAGCGTGTGGAAGTGTAAACCCCGCCCGAAGCCTAGAAATGAAGAGAAACAGAAGAATCAAAGATGAATCAAACACCAAATCACAGAGTTGAACAAGATAGAAAAGAACAGAGAATATAGAAACAACTAGAAGAAAATCAACACATGACAAGAATAAGTCCTTACCTATCAACATTATCCTTTCTATGGATGTAAGCAAGCTAAATTATCCAGTCAGAAGAAACAGACTGGGAAAATAAATAAACAAATAAATAAGTAAACAAACAAACAAATCAGTGCTGCCCTCAAGAAACTCACCTGCCCAGTGGACTCACACGTAATTGAAAGTGAAAGGATGGAAAAATTATATCCCAAGCAATTGAAAAACCCAAAGAAGACAGCAATATCTGTATTTATATCTGACAAAATAGACTTTAAACAAAAACTACACAGAGACAAAAATCACTAGTAATCACAGCATCAAGTCAACAAAAGATAAAGGATGATTATAAGAGTACATGCCCCTTTTGGGGTGCCCACTATGTGTGCAATTCTACTTACAAAGACAAAGAGATGTATTGAAAATTATTATGGTCCAGCCTTAATGATCTTCTTCCCAGGGGCCCAGAAAAGAAGCTACAAACAGTGGGAATAATCTGCAAGAAATAAATCTAAGTACACCAAAAAAAAAAAAAAAAAAAAAAAAGAGTACATGCACCCTATTTTATAAAGCAAATTTGTTACCAGACGGACTTCAATACAAAAATCGTGGGAGACTTTAACTCCCAACTCTCATCAGTCAATAAATCATCACAATTAAAATAAATCACACCACAGGGGCCATGCTGATCTGAGTGCTCAGCGCTGCCACCCAGGGCCATGATGACATCCAGGTTCAAGCTGTAGATGAGGGCCATGTCTGGGTCTGTTGCTCTACTGCAGTCAGGGTCTGTGTTGACGTCTGTGGGGCCTGTTGCCATCAGGAGCCATGCAGATGCCCGGGGATGGGGTAGGGGTGTCTGGACCTCCACCTGGGGCCATGATGGTGTCCAAGAGCCATCCTGCAGCTGGGGCCATCATGACATCTGGGCCCAAGGTGCTACTGAGAGCCACAGGTGGGTCCATCGTCCTGAAGCAACTGAGGTCTGTGTTGATGTCTGTTGCTTGTGTGAACCATGCGTGTTGAAGTCCAAGGGCCCTGCTGAGCTGGCCCTGCCCCTCACTGGCCCTGGGAAAGCTGGCTACATCCCTCATCTGAGGGAGGTGATCACAGAGGCTCTGACGGACCAACTCAGCTACCACTCAGCTTTGAGTGGGCACTCCCTGACATCTACCTCATCTATACCTGTTGGAGTGAGGGAAGGAACTGGTCCCAGGACCACAGCCACAGGATCTCCACGACCCAGGGCAACATCAGGATAGCCTAGGAGAGATGCAGTGAAGGTCCAGTGTTGATGGTGTACCAGAAGCCAGAGGCCTTGAACCTGACCAACAGCTCATTACACAATGAACATTTGCAAGTAAAGCTGTTTGGACACACCGAAGCTCCCAATGTCACTAAGAAAAATGAAGAGGTGATGGAGACGGGAGAAAGATGGAGGAGCAAAGTGTTTTCGTTTTGTTTTTTGTTTGTTTTAATATTTTTATTTGTATTTTTAATTTTTATTTATTTTTAAATTTTCCTTTGTGTAGTAGATACAAGGGTGAACAGTGGATATGTAGGGACTGGGAAGTGGGTGAGATTGGGGTGCATGATGTGAGAGTCCCAAAGAATCAATAAAAAAAATATGCTAAAAAAAAAATCAAGAAAGTTCAGAACAAAGTCTACAGGACCTAGCCGCTTCCAGTCACAACTCAGTTCACCTCGCAACATCTACATCTTTTATACACAAATTAAAATTACTATCCATCTTGTTTCAAAATATTGCCTTTTCTCTCAAAAATATGTTTACAAAGACAAAAATCTGCCACACTTTTTTTTTTTTTTTTTTTTTCCAAGACAGGGTTTCTCTGTATAGCCCTGGCTGTACTGGAACTCACTCTGTAGACCAGGCTGTCCTGGAACTCACTCTGTAGACCAGGCTGTACTGGAACTCAAGCCACATCCTTTTTTAAGAAAAGCCTGGAACTAGCCACACCTCATCTTGGAAAGCTGTAGACGGACACAGATGCAAATTCCAAGACATCTTTGAATATAAATTACTACTTGCTGATTCACTCATTTTAAAAAAAGATTTTTGGGGGGCTGCAAAGAATGACCCAGCATGTAAAAGCACTTGCCACACAGGCCTGATAATCCGCATTCAAATCCTAGGTCCCACGGTCAGAGGAGAACCAATCCCCCAAAACCTGTGCTCTGACCTCCACATGTGGACCCTGGCACCCATGTCATATTATCTATACATACATTATCTACATGCACTAATGATGATAATAATTGGGTTGGAGAGCTGGTTCCACAGCTCAAAGTGCTTGTGGCTATTGCAGAAGACCTGGATTCAGTTCCCAGAACCCACATATGTTGGCTTATTTGACACCCTCTTCTGACTTCTGCAGGCTCCTGCACTCAGGTGCTGCATATACTCAGGCACACACACACACACACACACACACACACACACACACACAC
>CABHPP010109850.1:0-11477 GCA_902168425.1 Peromyscus attwateri | reverse complement strand
CAGATGTAACTGATCTCATGCAAAGCAACCATCTTTGGTTAGCAAAATTGCTAATCAAAATTAGCAATCTCTCAATTAATATTATTTTTACAACTGATAAGGATTATTTTCTGTACCTGATCTGAGGATAAGTCTGAGTTATATTAATAATGACATTTGCTTTAGATTTAGAGTTTATTATCTGCCAGAATCTTTACTTAAATAATTTAAGTATAATATCTCTTTTAATGCATAAAACAACATGTGAGTTTGGCATTCATTTTAATATCCATATTTCAAGCAACTATACTCACACAAATGAACTTGTTAAGGGTTCCATCTAATCACGCAGGCTATCCTGTTAACCATTATATTAAATTTACTCTTTAATGCCTTTATTTCTTTCTGATTCTTGAGTGTCAGCATTAAAATTGATACTTTGAATGCAACTTAAACACTCTGATTTATTTTTAAGTTTTTGAAAGTATTATCCCATGTCTGTTTATCCCACATCTGTTTAAGCTGCTTTTGGTTCATAATTGACTGTCTGATTTATGCAAGTCAAATTGTCAGTTTTAGGGTGAATTGAGTGGGTCAATAAAACTGTTTTTATTTTGCTTGGAAAATTTCAACTCCAAGAAAATAATTTTACTTTAATGGGAATTTATTGACAAGAAAGATAAATTACTGGAGAGAAAAACAAATACCACTTCTATAAAGACAATATTATAAAGAGTGTACTGCCAATGATCTGTCAAGTGCATTTATGAGTGCTATTCTTCTTCAGAGGAGAAAAGAAAGCTCAGTATTAGCTCAAAAAACTTTTCAGTTTCAAATATTGATAATAGGCATTAGAGCAAGAGAGTGATAACTGGCATTATTTTCTGGGTCTGAGGAAGATATTGAGATCTAAATATATGGTAGACCATGAGTATACTACTCAACCATGAAAATACACTTTTTTTGATTCTCCATTCTAAGCATCATTAACCACTGTCACAAGCAAAACTGAGCATGAGAATGATGGAATCGGCATTTCTCAGATGCATCTTACATACTGCAGGCATCTGCAGTTAAGAAATAGTTCAAAACCAAACTTCTATGAGTTTTGATGGGGTTTTCTTTCCTAAGCTCTCTGATGAGAACTTCTGCTCTTACTGTTAAATTAATATTTCTCTTGTCAGAGATTGAGAAGCAGTAAACTGTTTCTTTAGTGAAATTATTAAAATATGTATTGTATGGATATCTCTCTCGTTATGAATGTATATGTGTTTAGTCAGTCATAATAATAGTTTTTCTTACATTAAATTATTCAGACTTGAGATATTGGTTTCAGTGTGTAAAGTTATGAGGCATGTTTAATAATCTTTGCAGATGAAAATCTTGAAAATAATTTTGAGTTACAAGGATTTGGTTCCTATTTGAGCTTAGTACAGAGAAAATGTAGTTGATGTGATCACTGACCTTAACATATGAGCTCTTTTATAAGCCTGGAAACTAAGTAAAAATCAGAAAAGATATACACATGATTATAAATTCCCATAAGGAAAAATTTCAACGTTTACAATGACATACAGCAAGATAATGTCTTTGTTACTCCAGGGTGCTTTCTTGTGGATCTGGCAAAAGCGGTATGCTAAAATTTTGTCACACACTCATGCAGGTAGACTGTGAGGTGGTTTTGTGATGTGATTGTTTCTTTTGATGGTAGACTGTCTTAGTTATGAAGGGTTCATGTCTTTTGAAAACCACACATTTACAGAATGACGACAGATGGTAGAAACTATTCTTTGCTTTTCCTACTCTCTTTCAGGAGTGATTTTTTCACTTGTCCATTAATTAATGGACAAGTAAATTAAAAATGCACTATGTATTTACTCTGTTCTACTCATGTAATTAGGAATGTATTTTTTGTGACAAAGAAAAATACCTGTTCAATTTGCTTTGTGGCTCTGTTTTAGACTATTTCCCTTAATATAAGAGAAGTCATATATATAGTCTTTGAGTGTTTTCATTATTTAGTCACTAATTGTATGTGCCTTTTTATTTTATGGAGGACACACAGACCATGGTACCTATGTAGAGTTCAAAAGACAACATGTAAGAATTGTCCTTTCTCTGTGCACCAGATGAGTCCTAGAGTTCAAACTCTGCTTTATTCAGACTTGGAGGCAAGCACCTTTACCCTCTGAACCATTTCACTGGACCACTTTTTACGAATTTCTACTACTGGTTTTGATTACTATTTTGTTCCACTTCTTGTTTATTACTTTGATTTTGTGTATTTGAGTATGTTGGCTGCTTGTGTGTCTGAGCACCACATGCATGCAGCTCCTAAGTAGACCAGAAGAGGGCATCAGATCCCATGGAACTGGAGTTACAGATGGTAGTTAGCCAGTATGTGGGCTCTGGGAATTGAACCCTGGTCCTCTGGAAGAGTAGACAGTGCTCTTAACTATGGAGTCATCTTTCCAGCCTCTGATCCACTTTTGAATCTCCAAAGAACAATTGTGACACATTTTTCCTTCCCTGCCCCCCTGCTATACAAATTGTCTGTTTTCTTCATTGTGCATAATTCCATGGTTGCTTTAGTTACCATCTTGTCATTCACTATCAGTGTCCTCTTTTTTTCTAGCAATAGAAAACAATACATTTAATTGTCTTGGGTCTTAACCACTTCTCTTTAATTAGCTTGGAGAAGAGCTGAACAAAGGTTTACTATATTGTTAATATCAATATTTCTTCCAAGGACAGGCATGCTTGATAAAGATTCACAATTCTAAGATAAAAACTGACATTCTAATGTACATTCTCTTACTATTTCATCACACTGAATATAAATAAGCTGAATTGGAAGCTAGGAGACAAGGAAGAATTGTTTGTGACTTAGCAATGTAGACACAAGAACTTCCATGGAAAGTGGACCTTTGTATAATATGATGTATTTAACATGTAATTTAACATGAACAAATGTATATGAGCCTTTAATTGTGATTCATAACATTATCCAAATTGACGATGAACACTAGAAGAAAAATGTGAAAAATGACTTGATGATATCAATAAAAATTTGGACTTGATGTTCAGGTAACATAATACTTCTTAAAATTCAATGTTTGGTGGAAATAGTTTTAATATGTTTTTTTTAAAGCTAAATAAATTCTTTAAGAACAAAAAGAATGAGTTAGCTCAGTATATATGCCAATAGTCAGAAGAAATAATTTTGATATATTATTTAGTCAGCTATTGAAAAAAATTTAAAGCATGTTTAGGACAACTTAGACACATGAAACTATTCTGAATTGTTGGTTTGAAAATAATCTGTTGGGCATGTCTGCACTTTGTACTCAATTGGTTCAGAAATAAAAACAATAATTTGTGTTTTATTAAAAAAACTTGAGGACTTGGCAAAATATTTTCTCCAACTGAAGTTTTGAATAGAATATGGTTTACAGAAAATGTTTCTTCTTGATTCATAGACATTATCCTTGAATATCTTGAGGGCATATCACATTTTTCTTTTGCTTGAATACTACAATTTGGTGCACATATTTTCTATTATAGTAAATACTGAAATGTGGCTTTGAAAACCCGATCAGTTTGAGTAAAATTGAGATTCCACTTATTTCTCTAAGTAAGACATAGGCCATGACTTCTGTCTGTTGACACAGAGAGTTTAGGGAAATACCCCCCCCCCCCCCGCACAAACAGCATGTTGCTTATTCTACCTCAGTGATTATTCTGTTAGAGTCTAGTCTTCAGTCACTGTGACCAAATGCTTACTGGAAATGACTGAAGGGGAAAATGGGGTTATTCTATTCATAGTGCAAGAGGTTTCAGCTCATGGTCATCGGGCTTTGGATGTGCGGTTGTATGATGAGCTGATTATTGCAGCAATGGGAATGGGTAATGGAGCAAAGCTGCTCACCTTGTAGAGGCCAGAAAGCAAAGAGACACCTCACCTTTGCAACAAAGTCCTTCACTGAAACCCATTAGGCTCTTCATAATTGAATAAATACAATCATGAATATAGAGTCCTTATGATCAAATCATGTCACAGAAGCCTTGCCTCTGAATACTGTTGTACTGGGGAATAAGTCCTTGCAAACATGTTTTATTTTATTTAAAATACAAACCAAGACAATACTTGAAATAAATGAAAATTCATAACTCATGTATAGAGGTATATGCATAGAGGCACATTCCTTGCTAGATAAATATATACTTGGAAGAATATAGACTATCATTTGGTGGTGACAGAGCATAAGAGTATGAAGATCCTGGATTGGGGCGAAATAGATCAAAAAAGACAGAAATGTCTCCTAAGTTTGCTTTATGTTTAAAGTGGCAAAGTAAGAGAATTTGTTGGATTAATATGAAGGCCTGAAAATGAACTATGGTAGCATATCTGTAAGGATGGCCGACACTGTTTTGTCTTATTTCTATACATGCAAACTTCATCTTCCATCAAGGAAGAGTTTGCATCTTTTAACATTGGAAACTTTTCTCTTTATAAAGAATTTGTGGTCCTACCCAGGAGGCTGTGTAGAGAGAGAGAAGACATGGCGAGTGAGACTGTAAGAAATGTAATCAGTCGCTGGTACATAATAAATTCAGCCCAATCAAAACTTAGCATGAGAATCTCATGTGAGGAAGTGATGCTTTAATAAAGTCTGTCAATAGTCCAAACATTCAAGACAGCGACTTGGGTAGCAGAGATGAGTCACAGAACCTTTTTAGACACTTCCTGTGGTGGAGGCAGGTACCTTTTACTTTTAATACACAGATCCCTAGCTGAGTTGGAACTCTATTTCCAAACCCGAGGCAAAACAAAATATATGACTTCATACAGGACTAACTGAATGGAACTTTTGGCTGGTAGGAAGTAGAAAGTGTTATTTTGATTGAGTAGAAGGCTATAAATTGTTGCAGCCCCAAATCCCATCATCTGTAAAGATAATTCTGCCTAAACCTACACATGTATGACATTTTTTTTTCCACCAAGAAGTGGAGACTATTTTCTCTTCCCTTGGGTTTCTATTGTCCTAGTGACAGGCTTTGAGAAATTGGATGTGGTGGAAAAACAGCAAAGCAATTTCTTTCTTTCTTCTTCTTTTATTATTTTTGTATTGGCTTTTGGCTGTTTTAATTTCAATTAATATATTAATTATACATGTTAATTAGGCTTGGTAGATTTCAAACATACACACTATTAAATTAATTAAATCTAATCATCCTTCTTCAGCGCTTTGACCCTTTCCAAGCCCTAGGAATTAACCTTTACTTTCAGGTCTTTTTTTTAAGCTTCCACACAAGAGAGAGAATACGTAGTCCCTTTCTGTTCCTGTCTCATTTCATGTTACATAATGTTCTCTGGTTCCTGTGTTGCAAATGACAAGATCTCTTCCTTTATTGTGGAATAATACCCCAACATGCATTTTCCTTTTCCACGTATATGCTGCTGAATGAGTCTGTGATTCCTGAGTTAACGTCTCAAGAGTTCCTTCACATTCGTATGTTCAATTTCATGAAAAATGCATTGTACATGGAGATATTTGAAAAACCTTCTAAGATGTTTATACCTGCTCATGGAACCCTTTTCTCCCTACTGAGTTGCTTCATCCAGCCTTGATATGTGGGTTTGTGCCTAGACTTATTGCATTTGGTTATTCCTTATTTAGTTGATATCACTGGAAGGCCTGCTCTTTCCGGAAGGGAAACAGAGAAGCAGCAGATCTCTGAAAGAGGGGAGGCAGGGAGTGGGAAGGTGGAGGGAGCAGTAGGGGAAGCCAGGGAGTGGGGAGAGTGGAGGGGTGAGGCTGTTTGTGGTCAGGAGGTGTTGTATGAGAGAAGATAAAAGAAAAAGAATTTTAAAAAAGGGAATACTTGCCGGGCGGTGGTGGCGCACGCCTTTAATCCCAGCACTCGGGAGGCAGAGGCAGGCGGATCTCTGTGAGTTCGAGGCCAGCCTGGGCTACCAAGTGAGCTCCAGGAAAGGCGCAAAGCTACACAGAGAAACCCTGTCTCGAAAAACCAAAAAAAAAAAAAAAAAGGGGAATACTTAGATGACAAAGATACATGAGGGTAGAAACTGAGTAGTGGAGAACTTGGCTGCCCCAGTTGGGCAATTGGATCCTAACCTATATATACTTAAGGCCAAGATATACCATACCTCAGGAGAGCCACATTAGCCAGCACCAAATGCTACAGAGTAGTGCAGGATACCGAGTCCTCCCTGAGTGTATGACGAGAAGAGCCATGAGGAAAAGAATGAGAGATGTTGTTTTGAATCATTGGTGTTTGTTAGGTAGTACAGATCATTGACTCATAAGACAATCAGACTGATTAGAGGATTTGTATAACTTATGGCATCTTCCCCCAATCCTTTTTAGCACATTCTACACTCTGTTTTTGTGCTTAAAATTCTACTTATTACAAAAGTGTTTTATTTGGGGCTACAGAGAACACTACACTAAATCATTTATTACAGTTAACCTGGTAAATGGACACTTTTGCCTTTGTTGATTACATGGTTAGTTTGTCTTGGTAAAGCAGTCAACCTTCTATCCCTGTGTCTACTGATAGTCTATATTCCAAACGCTTGGTGAAATAAGTAGTTATTTGTTCCATAAAGCTCTTGGTGAACTTATGAAAAAGGAGACCTATTAGTCACAGTATCTTGTTCTTATTTAGGAGACTTTTGTTCATGATTTATTCACATACAAATTTTGTCTACATAGCTAGTCATCACTTCTAGTTTGTTAGTAGAAATCCTATTCCAGTGGCTACATGCACACTCAAAGACCATTCTACATTTGAAGATGATAGTGGCTGTTCTGATTGTATTCTAACCAGGAGACTATGAGGGAAAGATGTGAGGATGTATGTTTTTTAGGAATTATAGGGAAGGGGTATAATTCATATTTAAATTTTTTGCTAGCTGGAACATATACTCATTTTCTGGAGGTCAGGCAATGATTGTGAATCATGAGTGTCAAGCCATGACTTAAGGATGAAAGCAATAAGCTATACGAAATTTATTTTCTAAAAATAGTCATGGGGCTTTATTTTAGTACAAGTCTGAGATTAAAATGAAATGAACCTTTAATGGGTTAAGGATGTCCATTGTGTTACTACATGTTACTAACAAAGATTTGTTCTTTCTTGTGACTGTTTAACTCGTCTGATTTCACCTCTTGACTATACTTTGGCCTTCCTTGCTTTCCTGTCATTGATGGTTCAGAATGGCTCCCCTCCGCCCCACTTTTTTTGGTTTTCCCATACAGGGTTTCTCTGTGTAGCTTTAGAGCCTGTCCTGGAACTCACTCTGTAGACCAGACTGGCCTGAAACTCACAGAGATCCACCTGCCACTGCCTCCTGAGTGCTGGGAATAAAGGCGTGCCCAGCATTTCAGAATTGCTCATTTTTAATAAGAACCCTACTAAGTAAGTTTAGTAAGAATTAACCTCACCACATCATTGTATATTATCAGTCTTGATCTCTAATTGGGTACCCTTTTTCTATACCTTTTATGTATAAATCGTTGAGCTGGTTTCAGCAAGAATCCTGGTAAGTCAGTTTGGAAAGAATTCACCTACCTTTGATGTCCCTTCTTAATAATTTTCCACCCATTTCCTGTTCTTATTCTGCTAGTTCACAGTATCTTATTCCCTCATTGCAATAGCTTTGACATCCATTGTAATTGTATTGAATAAAATTTTCTTTACTCTTTTAACAAGTGTCAGAACATTTTTCCCTCTAACACTACAGACTTAATATTTCCTGAATCAGGGGACTTCCTAAAAAAATAACTCTGCAGATATGTGTTCAGGCATTGAGACTAAGTTCAGGAGGAGCTTTTTATGCTTTTGCATTAACTATTTCATTATCTGAACCAGTCGAGACAATAAATTTATGAATCATCATCAGTAAGGAATGAGTTATTCTTTTGTTAATGAAGGAAGAAAATCATTGGGACACATATATCTTTAAAAAGATTTGTTTATTAATGTAAGTAGGTGGTATGTGTATAGGTACATATTCGTGTGTGCGTATGTGTGTGTGTGTGTGTGTATACATGTGCATGCATGTGATTATATGGGCATATCGAAGCTAAAGGTCAAAGGTGAATATCTACCTTAGGAGTTCACCTCCTAAGTTTTTGAAAAGTGGACTCACAATGAAGTGAGAGCATACGGATTTGGCTAGATGGTTGTCCAATAAGTTGCAAGTATCCCGCCGTCTCCACTCTCAAGCACTGGCATTGCAGAGGTTTGCTAACTGTGCTTGGCTTCTATGTGAGTACTGGGGAATCTGAACTTCAGTCCTCATGCTTGCATAATATGTTGCTGACTAAGCCACCTCCCAACTGCTAGATTTATGTTGGTATCTACATTTTCTGCATCTTGCTTTTCCTTTAAAAAGGAATATATATTGGTCTTTTACATATTGTGGGAGTTATCGGAAATTGAAAAATATATGGAGAGAAAGTACTTTTGTTTGTATATCAGACAAATTTGAAACATCCCTTATAACATTATCTACTAGACCTAAGCCTACTGTTGGGTTAGTTGCAAAACTTTTTTCCTTCGGCATAACCATCAATGGAAGACAAATAGGTCTTGCTTTCAATGTTCATTTTACCACTGGAATTTCTTTTTTGTGCTTTTTCTTTTCCTTCTAGTTTATCAGCTTTCAATTGTTAGAGCCTTGTTATAGGCACTTTTCTACTGCTATGATAAGACACAATGATCAAGGGAACTAATAGAATAAATGGTTTATTTGGGGCTTGTAGTTTCAGAGGGATAGGAGTTCAGCATTGCCATGATGGTGATCATGGCAGCAGGCAGACAGGTATGGCATTGGAGCTGTAGAGGAAAACTCACTTATTGACCCACAATCAAGATGGAGAGCACATTGGGGATGGAACCAGTCTTTTAAAGCTTGAAGTCCATCCACAGTGACACAATTCCCCCAACAAGGCCACCCTTCCTAGTTCTCCTGAAATAGTTCCACCATCTGGGACTAGGTATTCAAGCATTTGAGCATATGGGGACCATTCTCATTCAAAGCACTGCAAGCTTTGTATTTCGTCTCAAAATATTCAAGACCCTGGGTTGTGCCACAAGGCACCCTGGAGAGTGAGTAAGTAATTCAGTCAGTCACATTTAAGCAAGGTTTTGTTTTACAGAATTTCTAAATAATTGAGAAAATATCTTCCTTCAGAAACATTTAGAATTCTTAGAAGAAATTATAATTTTATAACCCCCCAGATTTTAGTATATTAATATTTTAAATGAACATAGACTCATATATATATATATATATGTGTGTGTGTGTGATATCTATCTATCTATCTATCTATCTATCTATCATCTATCTATCTCAGATTAAGAGAAACATCTTGATGATTCTTTAGATGCTAGAGCAGGTTTGATTTATATATTACTGAACAAGGCATGACATAATTGAATTCCACTGAAAAAATTCTTTTAGAAATATATCTTGAAGCTGAGAAGTTGTGGTGCATGCCTTTAATCTCAGTACTCAGGAGGCATAGGTAGGCAAATCTCTGAGTTTGAGGCCAGCTTGGTGTACAGAGCAAGTTCCAGGATAGCCAAGGTTAAACACAGAGAAACTCTCTCTCAGGAGAAAAAAAAGAAAGAAGGAAGGAAGGAAGGAAGGAAGGAAGAAAGAAAGAAAGAAAGAAAGAAAGAAAGAAAGGAAGAAAGAAAGAAAGAAAGAAAAGAGAAAAAGAAAGAAAGAAAAGAGAAAAAGAAAGGAAAGCAATACATCTTAATATTTAACTCCAGACATGTGTGGTTGTTAGGAAGGAAAACCCAAATTCCCCATACTGCTTTTTCAGTACTAGTGGAAAACAAAAACAAAAACAAACAAACAAACAAAAAACTAATTTATGTTTCAAGTAAAGAAAAGTTCATAACAAGTGGGCTTTAATTTCTCATCCATGACTCTCTGGATAACATCCTTCTTAGGAGAGTTCGGTGGGAGCAGAATTTCATTATATAGCCAGCCCTTAGCTTTACCTTGAAGTCCTGTCTCAGCCTCCAGGTGCTGGCCTTAGAAATGTACACGACTATGGTCCAGAATGAATCATTCATATTTTAGAGAATTCTTTTAAAAAGATTAGTTAATAAAATGAATAATTATTTATTTTATGTGTCTGAATGTTTTGCATGCATGCATTTCTGTGCATGTGTGTGCCTAGTACCCTTGCAGGCCAGAAGAGGACGTGGCTATCCTGGAACTAGAGTTACAGACAGTTGTGTACCACCATGTGAGTACTAGGAATTAAACCTAGCCCTCTGGAAGAGCAAGCAGTGCTCTTAACCCCTGAGTCATTTTTCTAGCCCAAGTTTTAGGCAGTTCTTGTGGACAGACACAGATACATTATTTTGAAGTTAGGAAAGAAATTTTACTTTTCAATTTATTATAAGACTAGAAAATTATATAAAAGGAGAATAGAGAAAAGTGATGAGAAACTTTGAGCCAGCTCTATTGAAAAAAATAGGTTAATGTTGAGATTGCCTTGTTAATTGTTTTCATTTCTTTCAAACATATTTTTATCACTTTACAAATCAGATGAAATAATGTAGTCCTGAAATGATTATATAAATAAACTTGTTTTTTTTAATTAGTTTGGGCTCCTAGGACAAAATACTACAGACTTGTAGTTATAAAGTAGAGAAATTTATGTCTTACAATTCTACAGTCTGGGAAGATTAAGATGCTAACAGAGTTAGTATCTGGTGTAGTTTGATTTTTTATTTTCTCCAAATGCTACCTCCTTGATCTATCTCACCAGCATAGGGATGCATGGGCTCCTTAGCTGTGTTTTTCTCAGGCACTAATGCCACCCATGAAGGTTCAGTTCCTCATGACTGAATCACCTTGCAAAAAGACTCTGCCTTCTAATGTCTTCACATTAGTGAGCATATTTCAACATAGTGAATATTGAGGTAACAATAGCAACCCCTTTCTGCAAATTATTAATCTGTACCGTTAGAATTCTAATCTTGTCTTCTTTGCATGTGTATGCAACTTTTCGTATTATTGAGATGTGGAATGGGCAAGACTTTTGAATTTTGTTTTTAGAGTGCATGGTATGGGGAGAATGACTCTTTGTAACTGTTTTTATTTTTTTATGACTGATTTACAGACAAAATGCTGTAATTTCTTATTGCCGCTAGCTGTGGTGTGGGATTTACCCATTCATTGTTCTTTTGAAAACTTCACTTCCTTCAGGGAATGCGTTGATTTCCCAGTCCCTGAACATATGCTGGAAAAAAAAATGCACTCTTTAATTTCTTTTACATTTGTGGAGCTTATCACACATGCAACAATTGTTTCATGAACTCAAATGCTTAAGTAAAGTTAGAAATTAAGCTATATACATACATACATATATATATGTATATATATATATATGCACACACACACACACACACACACACACACGTGTGTGTGTGTGTGTGTG
>CABHPP010109849.1:0-25941 GCA_902168425.1 Peromyscus attwateri | reverse complement strand
TTATATCTTAAGTTATCCATTTCCATAATTCTATACCTTGCCACACGGCTCGTGGCTTACCGGCATCTTCACATGCTGCTTGTCCTGGCGGCGGCTGGCTGGCAGGCTGGCAGGCTGGCAGTCTCCTTCTTCCTTCCTGCTCTTTTAATTCTCTCTGTTAGTCCCGCCTATACTTCCTGCCTAGCCACTGGCCAATCAGTGCTTTATTAGCAACACATTTGCCACACAGAACATCCCACAGCACTAGATTGTGTGGTTTTCAGCAGGGACTCTATTTTTTGTTTTGTTTATTTTTATTTGCTTAGTTGTTTTATTTTATTTGTTTTGAGACATGTAGCTCAGGCTGGTGTTGAACTCTCAATGTTGTCTAGATTGGTCTCCAACTAATGATCCTCCTGCCTCAGCCTCCCACATATTGGGAAATATAAGCATCTGTTACCATGACAGGAAGGAATTCCATTTTAAACATCAACCTCTTTTTTTTTTTTTTGTCTGTACTTTCCAATGACAAAGAAATAGTTAATATGATGAACCTTAGCAATTATCTAGTTCAAATGCTTGTTTTGGATAAAGAAATCAGGAAGAAGTTTGTAAAAAGTAATATTAAGTCAATAGTCTTATCATTCTTAGTAATTATACAGCAAGCAGCAGTTGCTCCAGTAAGATGGGTATACAGGTCAGGCTGCAAGCGTGGCAACCTAAGTTTGATTCCTAGAACCCTCTTAAAACATGAAAGGACAGAACAGACTCCACACAGTTGTCCTCTGACCTCCACAGGTGTCCTCCACATCTTACATACACATACATATGCACAATAATAACAAATAAACATTTCAAAAAAGAATTGTTGCTTTAAATCACTTAATCTTTTGTATATAGAAAGCCATTGGTCATCATAAATTAAAACACTGTTTCTCTCTATATTTCAATCACAGGATACCAGGGAATGAAAATTTTTTTATCTTCGTGTAATATATATATATTATATATTATTATATGTCCCGTCCAGCAGGTCCAGTTATTCGTGGGTTTCGAGCCGGGAAACACCTGAAAGAGTCATGGGAAGAGAGAAAGGAAGGAAGCCAAGCACTTTTAATAAAATGGCAGAGTCAGTCTGAGTCGTGTCAAGGCTCCATTTATTTGGCCAGAGGCTGAGGTTTATATCCAGGTGGGGAAAAGGGAGCAGGGAAGGCAAGGAATGAAGAGTGTGAATTCCTTAGGGCGGGTCAGGGTGAGGTCGCTTTGGTCCCAGGCCCTGCAGCCGGCTGATTAGCATCTGTTTTAGAGTGTTTACCTTAATTGTAAATCCTGCAGTTGGCCGGTACCAGGCCCCTACTGTGAGTTAATTAATACATGTTTCAGGGGGTTTTGCCTAATAGTAAATCCTGAAGTCGACTGTGCCAGGTATCTGAATTTACGAAGTTTGATAACTCAGGAAAAGTGATACAGCTGCCCGGAGTCTCGGTCTCTAACAATTATATATATATAATATATGTTATATTATGTATACATATATTAGAAATCAGAAAACCTGAATTCATGATTTAGAAAAACACAAAATTAAACAAATGAGAGAGAGTGATACTGGGGAGTAGGGGAAGCAGTCATCTGAGCCCCTGACATTTCTGCTCTGACTCCCAAAAAAGTCAGGCTATGTCTCTTTCATTGTGATGATGAATATTTATTATCACTTTAATTAAGTACAAGGTGAGTTTAAACGAGTTGAAAACTTCAAAATTGTTTGGCAAGAAATTACTTCAATTAAAAATACCCAAGCAGAAAGACTAAGCAAGGATGATGTCAACTGCATGTTTCAAACGCTTGGCACTCAGTCTTATTTCAGTCTCTGGAAGAGTATAAGGAGTGCAACTCTTTCAGGAAGTGCAGGATTTGCTCATACAGATGAAGGACTCTTGTCATGACAATATAAGAGAAAACCGGAGGAAGACCTGAGTGGCTTGTTCTGAGGTGATCTGAGCTGGCCTGGGCACAGGGTAGACAGGGCCAGAAAGCATCCTAGAAGAAGGGCTGCTCACATCACTTCTGCTCCTAGACTGTTGAGAGGAACCCAGCCAGCCATGCAGCTAATGCTAGCTTCAAGACAAGTGGTAAAATGACAACTCCCAAGGAGCTTGGAACTCAGGGAATTTGAGGTGAATTTTAACTATTTATTTTGCATGTATTGAAATAGTCATATACGTTTTCCCTTTAATATTTTCTTACAGTGAGCATATTATTTGATTTCAGTTTGAAACTCTTTTGCCTGACTGAAATAAGTCCAGTGATGGCGAATCTTGGTTGTTGGCTTCTGGAAGCAACCAAAAACCAAG
This sequence comes from Peromyscus attwateri, assembly GCA_902168425.1. Taxonomy (NCBI): domain Eukaryota; kingdom Metazoa; phylum Chordata; class Mammalia; order Rodentia; family Cricetidae; genus Peromyscus; species Peromyscus attwateri. The sequence goes on along the minus strand of CABHPP010109849.1, from coordinate 23,611 downwards.
CTTCTAAGTGGTACTGTGATTTTTTTGAGTGAATCTTTTGAGATGAGAAAGAATAAATAAATCTGGGACACCCCTTCTGGTGGAAGCCATACAAAAGGACATGAAAGAAAGAAGCTTTTGCTTTTTGCCTGCTTGCTCTGGCTCTCAATTGTGAGTTCATCTGCTCTGCTGTTGAGGCATTCCTTCACTGGTGTTAGAATCTAATTCTTTAGGATCCCAACATAGACTGAAGACTAGCAGTTCTTTAGGAATCCTGTGGGACTCCAACAACAGATTGGGACTGCTGAAACATCCAGTCTCAAGTACTGAATGACTACCAAACTCATGCTGTTCTGTTGATAGAAAGACAGTGTTGGACTACCTGGACCACAGACTGTAAGCCACTCTAATAAATCATATAAACATGTACATACACATACACACACATACATGTACACACACACATGCACACACACGGGTATGTGCTTGCACTGCCCCTCCATTATTCTATCAGTTCTGTTCCTTTGAAAAACCTGATTAATACAAGCCCCAAGGTAATAATAATATTATCAACTACAGACATTTCTAGATTTGGCTTGCTAATTAGTTTTCCTTTTGTAACTATACTGATTTTTTAATGTCTCTATAAATACACATACTCTCATTAACTGAAGAGAAGACTTATCTTTAACCTTTGAACTACTTCTGATCTGCTCTAATATTCTCCAAATTGTGTAGCCTCCCCTATGATTTTCTACTTGGAAAGCCTGCTTGTGTTAGAGGGGGTAGTCAGATAAATGTGATCTGGATAGACGAGGGTGGGATTTGAAGTACCACAGATATTGTTAGAGCCCAAGAGACTCTAACCACAGTCAGGGCATAACTTAGTACATGTTTTTTTTTTTTTCAAGTTACATTCTAAAACAGAATAAAACAGAATTTTTATTTTTTTCCTCCATTCGATTGGGTGTGGTGCCATAGGCAACAGGTATTTGGGAAACTGAAGCAGAATAGCCTGGGCTATAGAGCAAACCTAGGCCATCCTGGGCAACTTAGCAAGACCTTGTCTCAAAATACAAAGTAGAAAGTGCTGGAAAGCTGGGAAAATGACTTATGGTTTATTTCTGAACTTGCTGCTAGACTTGCATTTTCCCCCCAGAGACCTTGCTGTTTGTCTTTAAATGTCATTTGAATTTAAACTCTCGAGCACTAAGCCAATGTTTTAAATTGACCGTATAATCTCAGCCACAAGATCACAATCAACCATATTCTCAAATTCTCTTCTTTATTGAAACCTTCTCCTCTTGATGAATTGCTCCACTGTGAACCCAGTTACTGACATGGAGGGCAATCCTTTCCTTCCCTTTGATTATTACCTATCTCCAATCCATTAGCAATTGCAGTTCTATTGAAGAATATCTCAAAATGATGTTGCCCTTCCCAGGCTTATCCACACCTTATCCAAGGGGCTGTTATTACCTAGTGTTTAGTCTGTATAGCCCATAGTAGCCAGAATGAAAACTTAAGTCACATCCATTCAATTGGCATGACTAAAATCATTCACAAGACTTTAGAAAATTTATAATATCTAACACTACAACACAAAGAGGACTGTGACTAGAGAAAGCTGCCTTCTTCAATCTCAGTATACTATAACATGAATTCTAATTGGTCTTAATAAAAACCTGGTGCCAGATATTGGGGTAAATGCTGAAAGATCAGAGAGACAAAGGAACAAGCCACAGCCACCTCTCACCTCATCAACTCCCCAGCTGAAAGGACTGAGCTCCTGTATCCTTCTGCCTTATATTCCTTTCTCCCTGGCCATATCACTTTCTGGCTCAACCACCTTAGTGCTGGGATTAAAGATGTATGTGCCTCCCAAGTATTAGGAGCAAAGGCATGAGATCCCAAGTGCTGGGATTAAAGGGGTATGCCACCACTGCCTGGCCTCTATAGCTAACTAGTGGCTGGCTTTGCCTTCTGATCTTCAGGCAAGCTTTATTTGTTACAGCATATACAAAATATCACCATAGTATACTATAATCATCTTCCACACTCCAACTTTGTTTCCTTGTGCCTCATCAAGGCCATGCTCTTTATTACCCAGGAACTTTGCACAAGCTGTTTTGTTCTTCCATCCCATTTGAGTCCTTAAATAACTGTTGTTGGTTTTTTTTTTATTATTCAAGGGTCAACTTAATATCAGTCTGTCAAAGAATTTTACTGGCTGTCATTGCTAAGTGAATTTTTGGTATTAAAAATATGTCTTTACACTCCGTCCACCACAATTTCTAATTCCCCCACGCCCCCTCTCTCTCTCTCTCTGTGCATGCATTGTGTGTGATAATTGTCACCACCCATTAGCATGCAAGCCCTTGAGACCAAGACCATCACTAACCTATTTTTTCTTATCTACCCAGTACCTACAATCATGCTTGTGATAGTTTATTCTGTAAAGGCTTGTTGAGAGGATAGATAGGCATATTAGTAATAATATAAATGCCTATAAACTGTTGAGACTAAGAATTTTACATATTTGACAGATGTGTTTGTCAGCATGATGTGTAATTGTGTTGTTTTATTTCTAAGACTTTAGATAACTCTACTTACTCTTATTCATTCAGGTTGTGCCTAATGCTAATTATGAAGCAGCCTAGAAGCCAGTAAAAAAAGTGACTACTTGAATAGTTTAGGGAAACTCTTAGTATAGCTATGGAATTTGAAGTAGCTGAAACAGCAAAATATCGATCCTCTTAATGAATAAAATCAGAATGAAGAAAACTTGGAAAAACAGATCTAAAATGTTTTCAGGATATTTTTATAGTAGGATTAAAAGTCACTCTTCTGTCTTTTCCTTTTCCTTTTCAGACTGCATAAGTGTTCTCAAAATAAATATAATCTAAACAAGTATTATTTATAATTACAAAAAATAACCATGAGACCAGTCATATACGAAAGATTTTTTTTTCACCGTGTTCTTTTTTTTAATTTTTTTGTTTTACAATACCATTCAGTTCTACATATCAGCCACGAATGGGACTCCCTTGTTCTCCCCCCCCCCCCCTCCCCCCCCCCCCCCCCCCCATTCCCACCTCCTCCAGGGCAAAGCCTCTCCAGAAGACTGAGATCAACCTGGTAGACTCAGTCCAGGCAGGGCCAGTCCCCTCCTCCCAGGCCTAGCAAAGCAACCCTGCATAAGCCCCAGGTTTCAAACAGCCAACTCATGCAATGAGCACAGGACCCGGTCCCACTGCCTGGATGCCTCCCAAACAGATCAAGCCAATCAACTGTCTCACCCATTCAGAGGGCCTAATCCAGTTGGGGGTCCCTCAACCATTGGTTCATAGTTCATGTGTTTCCATTCATTTGGCTATTTGTTCCTGTGCTTTATCCAACCTTGGTCTCAACAATTCTCGCTCATATAGACCCTCCTCTTTCTCGCTAATTGGACTCCCAGAGCTCTACCCGGGGCCTAGCCGTGGATCTCTGCTTCCAGATCCCTTAGTCATTGGATGGGGTTTCTAGCATGACAATTAGGGTGTTTGGCCATCCCATCACCAGAGTGGGTCAGTTCGGGCTGTCTCTCGACCATTGCCAGCAGTCTATTGTGGGGGTATCTTTGTGGATTTCTGTGGGCCTCTCTAGGACTTTGCTTCTTCCTATTCTCATGTGGTTTAGCTGAAACAGCAAAATATCATTCATAATATGATCCTCTTAATGAATAAAATCAGAATGAAGAAAACTTGGAAAAACAGATCTAAAATGTTTTCAGGATATTTTTTTAGTAGGATTAAAAGTCACTCTTCTGTCTTTTCCTTTTCTTTTTCAGACTGCATAAGTGTTCTCAAAATAAATATAATCTAAACAAGTATTATTTATAATTACAAAAAATAACCATGAGACCAGTCATATATGAAAGATTTTAAATGGATTGCTTTTCATTATTTTTAGTTTCATACATAACTGCTGTGTTTACATCATTTGCATCCCTCTGTCTTCCTCCTGCAACTCTTCCCATGTTCACCCGTTCTTTTCAACTTAATGGTGTGTGTGTGTGTGTGTGTGTGTGTGTGTGTGTGTGTGTGTGTAAATACAGCCTGCTGCTTCCATTTAGTATTGCTCATAGGTGCACTGGCTTAAGGCTGACTGCTTATCAGAGAGCTCATCCCTGGAGAAAACTAATTCTCCCTCTCTCAGTAGACATTAATTACCTGTAGCCCTTCATCTAGGGGTGGAATCTTGTGAGATTTCCCCCATCCACCTTTGCATGTCAGCTGGTGTTGTCATTATGAAGCTTTTGTTTAGGGTACCATATGTTTGAGAGTTCATGGGTATAGATTCCCTGTCATATATAGAAGATGCTACTGCACAGCAGACATCTTAGTCCTCTGGCTCTTAAAATCTTTCTCCTCCCTTTCAATGATGCTCTGTGAGCCTTGGGTATGAGAATTGTATTGTAGGTGTTCAGTCAGGTCTAGGTACCTGATGGTCAGCTGTTCTCTTCATTTTGAACAGTTTTGACTTTATGTAACTGTCAAAAATAGACTTGTTTGATGAGAGGTGAGAGACACACTTACCTGTGGTTTTAATGAATAAATATTTAGAATGCAGTGAGAAATTACACTGGCTTAGTAATGTGGCAATAGCAGGTTCCCCTCTAGAGTCTGTAACCTCACTAGCCAAAGAGAGTTGGAGAGTGTGTTGATTGGTTTGTGTCAACTTGACACAAACCTAGACATATCTTAGAAGATATGTGAAAATGTTTCCATATGATCAGCCCACAGGCAAGCCTATGTCTTATTATTTTGAGTAATGACTGATGTGGGGGGTCCCAGCTTACTGTGGGCAGTGCCAGCCCTGGACAAGTGATCCTGGGTTGTACATGAAAACAGACTGGGAAAGGCATGAAGAGCGAGCCAGTAAGCTGCATTCTTCTGTGGTTTCTGCTTCAGTTCCTGCCTCCAGGTTCCTGTCTTGAGTTCCTTCCCTGACTTCCCTTCATTATGGACTATTACCTGGAAATATAATACAAAATAAACCCTTTCCTCTTCAAGTTGCTTTTGGTCATGGTGTTTTATCATAGCAACAGAAACCCTAAGGTAGCTAAGTTTACAGTGCCAGGCATGAATTCCCTCCTACTGAGCAGTCCATAAGTCCAATTAGACAACTGTTGGTTATCCTCAAAATGCACATGCCATTGTTGTGTCCTCGGATGCTGTGCCATGCTGGTCATTGTTATGATTCACAGGTTTAAAGGTTGAGTATGACTATTGATTTCCCTTCTCCCTTAGTAACTTGCATAAGACCTTCCAGTACTATGAGAGCTAGCCCTCAGGGTAGAGGCTTCCAGGTAAGTTTTAGCTCAATTTCTCTAAATTCTGTGTCCAAAACCTGTGGGGTCTACAGCAATATGGTCTTAACTTCAAATTCTTGGATGCAACCAAGAGAAATGGCAGCAGCCCACTCTGTTCTGGGGGGTTACTTGAACTACCCTGACCAAAAACTTAAGGGATGTTTCCAATGCTCAACAATGGGATTTTTGTTAGACAGGCTATGTCTTGGCGAGAACATTATTACCCCAAGCAGCATTAACTTCATCTAAAAAATATGTAATATATATTCTATGTAATATATGTATATATAGTTTATATATACACATGTACTTATATATACCACATATTAAACAAATATAGAATAAAATGTTTTCTTATGGTTTTCTTATTTCTAGTCTTCTTTTCCTCCTTCTCCTCCTCCTCCTCCTCCTCCTCCTCCTCCTCCTCCTCCTCCCCTCCTTCTTCTTCTTCTTCTTCTTCTTCTTCTTCTTCTTCTTCTTCTTCTTCTTCTTCTTCTTCTTCTTCTTCTTCTTCTTCTTCTTCTTCTTCTTCTTCTAAGACAGGGCTTCTCTGTGTAGCCCAGGCTGTCCTGGAATTCACTCTGTAGACCAGGATGGCCTCAAACTCAGAGATCTGCTTACCACTTGCCTCTACCTCCCAAATACTTTGATTAAAGGGGATTAAAGGCATATGCCACCACACACATGGCTTTTTCAAATATCCTTACTGTATTTGGATTTTTACTAAGAAAAACAAATTCTTGCCATAACGTAATGGAGAAAAAAAGTGAAATGAAAGAACATATAACCATGAATACAAAATGCCTCAGACTGCCTAGTTGTATTTTGTTTTGTTTGTTTCATGTTTCATCCCCTCCATTTCTTCTCCTGTGGCCACAGGCTCCAATGTCTCTATGAGATGTAAGACAATACTGTGGCTAAGAAACAACCTCTTTTCTATTTTTCTCCCTTCAAATCTGAAAGAGCTAAGACACTGAGCTTGTGCTTGCTGTGGTTTTGGAATTTATATTCTTGGCAGCAAAGTCCAAGACACCAAAAGGAAAAAAAACAGCATTTGAGTGTGAAGAGCAGAGATGGAATCTAAATCAACTCTATACTCTCTGCCCCTCCTTTCTTAGAAGGGACAGCACATGTGTCAGAGAAAGCAGATCCTTTCTGTGTAGCTACTTCATGTGGGCCAAGGAGAATTGTGTTTGCACAATGAAACAGGTGTGCCAGAACATCACATCCATTGTGTATACTCTCTCCCATGTACACATATTTACATATGTTCAGGTAAGTGAGAAGTATCTCAGCCAAAAGTTCTTATTCTTACAGCAAGTATAAATGAGGATTTTTGAGAGGTTGGGCACAATTAGAGTGATATGGACATATGCCAAAGAGGGTTTTGAAAACCAAATGTTGATTTTGCTTCTTTATTTTTACCTTTTATGCACCTTTAATTTTTTGCATTTTATGGAAATTAAAGATTAAATTTAATACCTCATGGGGTTGAGGGAGACTCCACTTGAGTTTCTACTTGAATTGGCTGATGTTAGCATTATTGTGCAGTGGGGCAATGCAGAATGCAAGGTGATGTGCAAAATGTTCAAGAGGACTCAAAGTGTATGGAACCCAAATTTTATTGTTTTCTTAACAAATGAAACCCTCCTCTCCAGATTTTTATGATTAGCTAGTTTCTTCTAAATGAAAGTTCTATGCTCTTGGCCTAGCAAGCTTTCTGTGACAACATTGTCATTTCTATGGACCACCACCGCCCGCCCCAGTTTGCTCCTCTGTAATTCTAGGCTATCTTTCCTTCTCAAGCAAACCCTGTCTGACTGCATATTAAGGATGTATCTACATACTTCACGGCATGTAAAGTTACATCTTTTTAAAATCAGACTTCTCATTTATTTTGACATATTACTAAAACCCAAAACTCCATCTGCTCATATACAGTAAATCCATGAGTATACACATTGGGGAAGGTTCAGTTCAAAGCACAGAAGGAGTGACCACTCCTACTTGGATATGTGTGGGCTGACCTAAAATGCATTCTCCCGATTTAACAGATTTAGTAAAAGCAGTAGCATGAGGGACTAATCCAAGTGGAGACCCAGGCAGTCTCTGAGGCAAGTCCCTTTTCCTGGGGAGTGCTTGCACTGCAGGTTCATTTTCTAAATTAGACGCTGCAGTGGGAATGACTGGTTCAGGCTAAGCAGCCAGAATTTGCAGCCTTCTTCAAGCCCAAATGAGGTCATTTGGCTCCATGTTGATACTTGTTTTTGTTTGGACTCCAAAATTAATCATGATTTTGGCTAGGAAGTCGAAAGAGTCATCTGAGAAAACATCAACACCCTAGCAGAAAATCGATGTTATTTTTTAATAAGCTATCCTTGATAGTAAGTCTTCTACTATACCCCAAAGGAAATCTCTGAAAGCTTTAAGTCTCACCGATTTCCAGACAGTGCTACTGTTTGACACCTGTGCTCCCTTAAGTTTTGCTGTTCCTTTTCTACTGGGATGTCTCGTCCTTATCTGAGGATATCAGCTCATAAGTACTAGTGTTTCACTCCTGTCCCACCAACTCCTCATGCATCCTCAGTGCTCCCATATGCCATCTCCCCTTCCAGTGCTTCTGAACTTTAGTTACTTGCCAGGATGCAGCCAGTGAGTGGGTGTCTATTTACTCCTGAAACTTCAGGTATATGCTGGTTATGTCCGTTGGTTATATTCCTAGATGTGCTGTTGATGAAAGCTGGATTTTTCTGCAACTACTTGGACCTGACTGGTTTGGTTTGGTTTTGTTGTAGCAAAAGGTGGGTGAAGCCACAATCCAAGATTCTGGGCTCTATAGGATAACTTAGTGGGCACCTGCTGCCAAATCTGGTGACCCGGGTTTGCTACCCAGGATCCACAGGGTGGAGGGAGAAAACTGACTCTGTGAGTTGTCCTTTGATTCCATTACACATTCATAATTAATAAATAAAAAATGTAATAAAAAGTTTTAAAAATACATGATTCTGGTTCTCAGGATCTAGCTGGTTCATGTGTGGGTAAAGGGTGAAGGATTGCAGTAACTGCATGATCTTTTCACAGCGTGGGAACATCACTAGAGGATCTTGAGAAGCAGGAGCCATTGCTCAACACAGGTCAAGCTCCAGATACTGCCTGAGGCTACCTCTCCACAATGGCTGCATAATGGAAGTTCTTAAAACAACTCAGGATCCCAGGCACATAAAAGAGAAGAAAGAGAAAAGAGCATAGCCATGTATACTCCAGATTTCTAAGTAAAATAAAAGGTATAAATAAGTAATGCTTTTCTAGCATGATAATTAAAATAAGCATACCTTAAAGATACAAGATGGACTGTTGCAAATACTAAGACAAAAATTAATGAGATTCACAATAAGGAAGATGAAAGTTTAGAAACCATTTGAGTATATGCCAAGGAGACAAAAATCAAGAAATTAAATCTGGAAAAGAAAATCAACTTGGTACAACAGGGCTTCACAATGAGCAATGACATGGAAATATATTCTTCAGAGACTTAAAGTGTTCTCTTAAAGACATATAGAACATTCTAGAATACTTACTCACTGATATTACAGTCTGGAAGAGTTGCTACATTTTGTTCTTGTCTGTGTCTAGGAGCTGCACTAAGCTAGCCACCATCACCTCATAGAGATTCTGAACCTATACTTCTCTATGTGCTGAAGTTCTTGTTAGCTGTGCTGCGCTACCCTCTTTCACTCAACCTGTCATTAGAGTCTCTTAGCCTTTGTTTCATGTATTTTAATCTTTCCTCTGTCCATGAGTCCTAGATGATGTCTTTGACATCACCTTCTCTTAAACTGCATTTAACACACCAGGAAATACATTGGTTACCTTTTAAAAGTATTGTGTTTTCATACGGATAGGTTTAACTTTTTATCTGCTTCCTTGCAGTTTGCCTACATGTAGGTAAAAGGCGCATACATTTAAAATAAATAAAATAGTTTGAAGAACATACATATAAAATAAAATAATAATTTGAGGAAAATACAAATAAAATGAGTTGCATGGGTGACAGGAAGTCCAGGGAAGGCGTCATGGAAGACTGTGACACCACTAGCTCCAAAAACCCTCACAGTTCTCAGGAACAGAAAAGCAGCAGCCTGAGGCTGAGGCACATGTGGAGTATGAAAATGTCATGGAACATGTGAAAAAAAAATTAAGTGAGCGATTTTTTTTTTGAGGGATCAAAATACTCATTTCAGACTATGTAGGTCATTTGGGGCAGAGAAAAGGGACAAGGAAGGGTCCAGGGTGTGTGTGTGTGTGTGTGTGTGTGTGTGTGTGTGTGTGTGTGTGTAGAAATAAAGCAAAGAAAGGAATGTTTTCACTCCAGTGAGTTGAGAAGCTTAGTCCCCAGAGCCACCTCTGAGAGATAAGACAACTGAGGCACGAGGTTAAGCTATTTATGTGATAATTCCTGTCAGTCCTCAGCTGAGGTCTGTTCTCAGGGCATCATGCCCTGGCCTTTCCAATAAGCTTCCTGAAGATCCTCGGTTTCCATCACTACAGAAGTCAGCAAACAGACATTAAATTGCAGGCCTGCAGAGTGGGTCCTGAATGCACAGTGATAAGGAAAGCAGGAGGGGCTGTGGGTAGGAAGGGAGGAGAGCAGAAATCTGAGGCCTGGAGGTCCTGTCAAAGGCTGGCTGTTTCTGTAAATAAACAGAATAATTTAAAGTGCATTGAGCATAGGAGTCACAGGCTTTATGTTTGAACATGGTCTGGCCACTGTGCTGAATGAAGATGGTTTTGGGGAGACAGAGACAGAACAAGAGGCCCTCTTGCGTGCTTTGTAACATTGCTGAGGCACAATGATGATCACTGTGAAGGTGAATGGGCCCTGCCTACAGATGGAGTGGACCTCCACATAAAGAACTATTGAAAGTGGACCCAAGAATTTTGACCCAGTAACTGCAAAATAAAAAGGATTATTGATGGACATCAAAGACTCAAAAGGAAAGGCTCAAAGGAAGGTGAGTCCCTTCAGGAAGAATGTGGGATTGCTTCTGCCCAGGCTGCCAGCCCAGACTATTGAAAAGAACTCCTGACTTGACTGATTTGTGTCACAGATAATGTGCATTTGTGTCACAAGTCTTATTAAAAGGGGGGGAGCACTTTGAACAGATTTGATATGATGTTTTTGAGTATTAACAGATTATGTCTTAGGCAGCCATCAAAGCTGCACAGGAAAGTGGGTGTGAGCAAGGGATTTGCGCTGAATTCAGAAGCAAAGATAAGCTGTTTCTGCATGGGCCGCAGCTCCACACTGGCCTTTGCAAGCTCTGCTGTAAAGTCCTTAGATTTCTTTATGTTTTAAGCTGAAGTCTCAGTCTTCTGCTTACATTTGTCCACTACTTATGTAGGAGATGAACATTCTAGAGCAGATTGTTTTATTGTTTAAATTTCTTTTATATGCAATATGTTTTGATTTTTCTTTCCCCTCCTGTCATACCCACCCAATTCTCTAATCTTCCTCTCCCAAAAAGAAAGTTAAAAAATGAAAATCAAAATAAACAGCATCAATAACAAAAACCCAATAAAACTATAAATATCAAAATAAAATACAATAATAAGTACACACACACACACATACACACACACACACACACACACACACACACACACACACACACACACAGCCCCATCATGTTCACTTTGTATTGGTCAACTGTTTCTGGGCATGGAACCTGCCCTGGAGTGTGGTTAATAAATCCAGTAACATTCCATTGGAGAAAACTGATTTTCCCTTTCCCCAAAGTTATTAATTGCAAAAAGATTCTTGGTTTGGGGTGGGATCTTGGGTCCATTTCCCCTTCTCCATCCTGGAATTTTGTCTAGTTTGAACCTGTGTGTGTTCTGTGCATGCTATGACAATACAGTCTCTGAGTTCATACATGCATCAGTCCTGTTGTGTCTGGAAAACAGTATTTTCTTGGTGTTGTCCATCACCTTTGGCTCTTACAGTCTTTCTGCTCCTCTTCTGCACAGATTCCTGAGCGCAGAGGGGAGGGGTGTGAGATGACATTCCATTTAGAGCTAAGTGTTCCAAGGTCTCTCCCTCTCTGCACATGGTCCAGATGTGGGTCTCTGTGTTAGTTCCCATCTACTGCATGAAGAAGCTTCTCTGATGATGGCCGAGCAGGGCACTGATCTCTGGGTATATATAGTATTATGATAAGACCCTATTGCTAGAACTGCTTTGATGTCATTTGCTACCGGGGCTCTTCCAAGGGGTCCTAGAACACACTGTTGAGCAGATGCGGCAGAAGCAGGGCAGTTGGTGATGCACACTTACAAAGAAGGCTGAAGGCAGGAGCAAAGGGAAGATTTTGTGGCTCAACCACCTGCTGTGCCCAGATTTGGGAACTATTGTGTCCCAAGATCTTTGACTCATTTGCTAGAACCATCTGTTCTTTGGATGTTCCTTTGATCATTTAGAAACTGACAATAGTCCATTATTCCTCCACTTCAGGGAAATACTTTAACATTTACTTTAAACATGATAAACCTGGGCCAAAACACCATGGCAGTGTTATTTCCAATAATTTATTGTAATCAAAAATTTAAGAAATATTAAGGCCCTGAGAAATAGTATTTATAAACAGAGCTCCATAAAAAAATCAAGAGCATAAAGAGAGTAAAGACTCTGCATTTGCAATCAGATGGTTTAGATTCGTAATCTGATTCCATCTCTCCTTTCAGTGTTATGTGTAGTAGGTTACACAGTCTCCCTACATCTCTTTTCTCAGTAGTGAAACAGAGTCATGAGAAATACATAAGGCACATGAATGAATATTGTGCCTGGTAGGTAGTGAATACTGGTGCAATGGCAGCCTCTATATGTGGTTTCTACTGTCTTGACAAAGGACTAGAGCCTTAGTGGCTTGAAACAACCCAGATCTGTTCTTATTGTTGTGTAGATTAGATGTCCAACACATTGTGGGTGGGTTTGTAGTCAGGATACCAGGAGAACACACTTTCTAGACCACAGGAAAAGCCATTCTTCTTCTCCTTCCCTCCTCCTTAAGATGGCTGGCACAACTGTGCTCTTGGACTCTTTCTCCATCCTGGAAGCCACCAAAGGTAGTCAAGATTCTTTCACATCACTATTTCATTGTTTTTTCACAGCTGGAAGGGGTCCTTTGACTTTTGGTCTCATGTGATATCATTTACCTTTTTAGATAATCTAAGATAAGGTTTCCATTGACCTTTTTTTTATCATGCACAGTCACATTTACAAGTTCCTAACACTAAGATATTGATGCATTTGGGGATCATTATTCTGTCTAACATGGGAGGATTGTTAGCAAATTTACTCAGCAAATTGGCTGCAAATGTTGGTCATGGGTTATCACCATTATGCTATCTAAAGGCACAGAACCACAAACTAAAACAATCTAAGGTCAGTCTATCTGTTGTCCTCAGTCAAGCTTTGTGGGATAAACCTGTGGTCCCAGACATTTACAAGCTGAGACAAGAGGGTCACAATTTCAGAACCAAGCTAGTCTAGTGAACTGAAAGCCAGCTAAGGAAATTCAGTGAGTTCCTGTCTCAAAAAATAAAAAATATAAAAGACAACTGGGTGTGTAGCTCAGTAGTAGAGCATGTGCCAAGCATGTGCAGTGTCTTAGTTTCAATTCCCAGCACTGAAGAAAGGGTAGGGTGGAGCACATTTGTGCTGGGCTGGCTACCATCCTCAGGCAAGCTCTTCACAGCTTTTCCCCTCCCTGTTCTCCACTATAGCCATGTTTCCATCTCTTTGATAGCTCTTTATTAAAATACCTGTTTACAATTATTTTGACTTTGATTTCAGCTCTAAGTTACTCCCTCAACAGACAAAGTATAGCTCTCAAACTACAAGTAATTAATTTGTCTGGATTGTAGATTAATTTTGACTTTTTCCATAATTTTTTTATTTATTAACACAAATACTTTCATTAGATATATTGGTTACTTTACATGTTTTAAAGAAAGTGTTAGAAACACAATAAATGGTTTTGATGAGTCCTTGTGATGAATAAGAGCTGGAAAGGCTTTTCTTTAAAAAAAAATAACCTAGTAGTGAACATATTTTTAAATAAATACAAATACACACACACACACACACACACACACACACACACACACACACACACACCTTCAGTCAAAGCCATCTTCCACAATGATGAAAAATAAAGGTTGTTACACTAAAGTCAGGAAAAATCATGGATTCTTTCCAGCTTATGAATATTTGACTCTTAAAACTAAGACTATTAAGCCAAACAAAGTAATTATAAGACTTAGAAAAAAGGGAGAAAATTTTTTTATTTATTAACATGAGATTATATAGGCAAAATCATAAAGAATACATGGAAAACTACCAAAAACAAAATGGAATTTGATCATGTCACAGGTTTTAATTTCTACTCACAAACTCAATAAAGTTTATGTATAAAAACACTATCCAGTTAGAGTAAGAAGACTTCATTTGTGCTCGCACCTGTATTTATTGCCACCTATAAACAATAAATTTATAAAGCTTCTGAGGAAAACCATACGCTCTCAAAAGAAAAGATAGTAGATGTCACTGAACAGAAAGCCTGTACACATGTGGTCTAGAAGACAGCACTCTTCCAAGTTCATGTTACCCACAATGTGGATAAGGTCATTCATCACCACTAGCTAAATGAGTTAAAAACTTACTTGGAGAGAAAAATTTAAAAAATGAAAGTTTCTATAAAGGAAGACTGCCTTGCTTCCAGTCTGCCTTGGTCTCTCACCTCCAATAAGACTCTAGAATTAAAACATGTGCGGCAGTAATGACACAGGTAACCAACAGAAAACAGTCTTTGGAATCTAGAGGAGAAGTTAGACTGAGTATTGTAAGTTAGAGAATGTTAATGAGTTATCTTGTATGAGGGAGAGGATGGTGCTGAGGTGATGAGAAAACCTCAGGGCAAAGCATCTATGTGGATTGTTCTCGGCTCACAGAAGTGGACAAAAGGAGCCTGCACATTTTTTTTTTAAAGCAGAAACAGGAAAGGGACTGCAGCAAGCTCAGCTCCAACAGCACAGACATCTGAAAAGTAGCCTCCAGTGCACTTGTCCTGTCCTCTGATTGGTAACAACCCTTGTGTTCTTCTGAAATGATTGTTTCAAGTAAGAGCATTATAATGGATTAAAAAATTAATAGGCAAAATTAGCTGTTTCAAAGCTCTTTGTTAGTACATCACACAGCACACATTTCATTCTTAGGCAATTTCCAGATAGTTTACATTTAATTACCGCTGTGAGTTACTTCCTAATGGACTCTTGCTCATGGATGCTCATGAACAGACCCACGCTTTATAGGTGAATAAAGAACATTGTCTTAAACACCAATTTTCTAGTTTGGGCTGTTTTTAGAAGGTGGAAAAGACAATAAGCATGCCTTTTTGAATCCCCCAATTTAGAGCAAGTTGAAACACAAGAACAAGACAGGTAGAATGAGTGACATGGCTTACAAAGTATCCCTGAGTTAGAAGTCCAGGTTCTCAATCAGGGCATCACTAGACGGACAATCTCTACTGGTCACCTCAGCTTACTGTGTGGGAAAGACAGACAAATATAAAATTCCTGTAGGAGAACAATCGAAGAGTAGATGCTTAAGGGAGTCTTCCTCCTAACTGCAAATGAAGATGTGAGTGCATAGGCAAGACCAAAGGTAGGAAGGTTAGTGTTCCAGACAATGCCTTAATATGTAAAATCTAAGAGAGAGAACAAATAGGCTTCTTTTAAAAAATGATGTTCCTATTGAAAACTTTTTCACACAGTATACTTTGTTCATGTTTTTCCCCTTCCCAACTCCTTTCATGGCCTTTCAACCTCCCTGCCTACCCAACTTTATGTTCTTTCTCTCTTTGAAAAAAAAAAAAAAAGAGAGACAAGAAACAAAATCAGGAGGAAGGTGATCATCAATATCAGCCAGCCACAAAACCTGTGACCTACAACAGTGACCTGCCTGCAAGAAATACTAATACAACGGTGGAACAAATGTTATGGGAGCAATCAACTACTTTTTGGTTGGATTTAAGGCCGACTCCATGCGATGAAACCCATATCTGACATTGCTAATGAAGTTGAGAACCTGACACTAGCTAGGCTATAGGCCGGGGGGGGGGGGGGGAAACCTGCTTCTATTATTCTATTAAAGGAACATAGCAATAAAATGACTCCTAACAACATATTGCCATACCTACAGATCAGCACTTACCCATCCCTCATCAGAGAAGCTTCTTGCAGTAGATGGGAATTGAGCAGGTTTTTTAAAAATTAACACTACTTGGATAGTTCAAATATCTAATCACAATCTCTGATATTACACATACATTTTCATTTCCAAATGCTCTATTGTCTATATCAGTACTGTATCTGTATTAATGCATTGCCCAGCAAAGATCTTGCTACCCCAAAAGTGGTCCCATGGGTGAACATGATTATTGTCACCTGGGACCCTTGTAGAGACACAGAAGACTAGTGATTGAGAGAGCACCCTTTAACAAGATGCTCAAAGAATTCAGACGTGCTCTTAAGTCCGACAGGCAATGCTGTGGGACTACCAGCCACACAGCTGCATGGTGAAGACATGGTGAAGACACCAAGTATTGGTGTATGCTCTTACTCTCAATGAGAGTGCCTCCCATCGTTTCATATTAAGTGTTATTTTATTCAGTCTGTTTAGAAAGGATCTCTTGACTTGATGGCAGTAAGAATTCATTATTCGCCGGGCGGTGGTGGCGCACGCCTTTAATCCCAGCACTCGGGAGGCAGACTCAGGCGGATCTCTGTGAGTTCGAGGCCAGCCTGGTCTACAAAGCGAGTTCCAGGAAAGGCGCAAAGCTACACAGAGAAACCCTGTCTCGGGAAAAAAAAAAAAAGAATTCATTATTCTGCTGTCAAATTCTCTACCACTGAGCTATACTCCCTCTGTGTTACTCATTGGGCCACACTACAGCGTCCATGGTGAGATTCTTCTCCTTTTTTTTTTTTTTTTGTTTATTTTTGTTTTGTTTGTTTTGGGTTGGATTGAGTTTTTCTATTAAATTTGGTTTTGTTTTGGAGGGAGGTTGCAGGGGCAGAGGGTGGATATGAGGGGATGGGGAGATAAGTAGGTAGGATCAGAATTCATGACGTGAAATCCACAAAGAATCAATAAAAGTTAAGAGAATTAACAATAATAATAATAGAAATAATAATAAGGTTTAACAAAAAGAAAAGAGGAATTTTTTGTTCTGTCTTGTTTTTCTCAAGAATAGTGGTAGATATAATAGCTAGTGAACTAAGATTTAGTTCACACTCTGCTCATTACTAACCACATTGTTTGAGGAATTTAACCCCATCTCTTTTTCCTCCGCTGAAGAATAGAGATCATAAGAGTGCCCATCATATGAGGAGGGGTATTATTATATTTATATAATTATAATTATGATCTTAATAACATAATTCTTAGAAAGCACTTATTTAACTCAAATAAATGTTTGATCGTTACAAATTTTAAAACATATTGGCATAATTTCTACTTTAATCTCAAATTAAAAAATATTTTCAGGGACATGTGCACTTTCTTGGCATTAGAAAGAATACAGACAACCTCTTCCCATTTACATACCCGCTTGCCAAATGTTGAGAATTTTGCTTCAGTGTAGAGCCGTGGGCACGTCACAGCACACGTGTTCACAGACTTCATTTGTTTCCATCATTTATTTCACCCATAAGTGAGTTTCCCCAGTGTCAGTAAACACCAATGAAATTATTATCCATAGTCCACAGTGAGTCATTTGAATTGGTGAATTTAGTATTCATAAACACAAATACGAAACATAAAACTTAGAGATGAAGGTTTGTTGCAATCAGATTTTACTGTGATTTCTCTCTCAATGTTTGCACTTTTTTCCCACTTGCTTGCCTGATTTTATGGATCCAGGTTTCTCTCTTTAGTAGTATGGTAGTTAAGACCATACTCATTTTGGAAATACCAGTCAGAACATAGTGAGGAAGTTACTCATTTCTTTCTGGGAAAGCATATCTGTTTAAATTACGTGATGTAGCCCTTTAGTCTGTGTGCTTCTTTGCAATTCTTCCTCGATTTTAAATATAATCGTGCAAGGCAGAGGAAGGAAATTCACATCTTATTTCCCAAAATGTAAAAATGTAGAAACCCTGAAGGGCAACTGAGCATTAAAATCTCTCCCGACAACCGCTGCCGCTGCCTGGCTCTGCTTTGCGCCCCTCGTGATTAGGACCTTGAGACTTTGTTCTGAGATTCCCACTTGTACTTTCCTACTGAGATGAGCAGTCACAAACATAAATGTAAACATAAATACGAAACATAAAACTTAGAGATGAAGGTTTGTTGCAATCAGATTTTATTGGGATTTCTCTGTCATTATTTTCTATGCACATTTTTTTTCACTTACTTGGCTGATTTTATGGATCCAGTTTTCTCTCTTTACTATCTCAAGGGATTTTTTTTCTCACGTCAACAGAAAAAGTCCTAAATTTTTACACTAAATAAGAAAACACACAGAGAGAAATGTATTTTGCAGGGCACAGACGTAATCTTTTTTTTCCAGGAAAATTCTTTTCAGATGTGACTAAAATCAGAAACATTCCTTTTGTCAGGTAATACTGGCTCTCTAACAGAAAAGTTACCTTTAGGACAGCTAAGAAATAAGACATCCTGCAAAAGCCTGGGGACTTGCACATGCTCCATAGGGCTACGTATTCCTGGGTGTACTTCAGAAATCCATGTGCACACAGTTAGAGTTCTGCGTGTCCAGGAGATGTTACCCACATTTTCCAGAATTAGAACCCTGACCCTCTTCCCCTAGTTTAAGCTCTGGGAACAGAGGTGTCTGGGTCTCATTAGAGTGCTGTTTTGTTTTTAATGAAACCATCCTACTTTCCACATTTCTCATTTATGATCTCTTTAAAGACAAAATAGCATTAAAATAAAGTCAGGAGGCAGGCAATCAGGACATTCACATTAATTTACCCCCCCCAAAAAATGGCCAAGTAAAAATGAAAATATCTTTGACATAAATGTGATGCAGCTGTTTATCTTCGTGTGGAATAACTGGAATCCTCTGATTATGGGAGGGCTTTGGTGTTGCTCACCTAGGATCAGACATAGCATAAGTACAATTGCTTAAGTATGGCCAATTTAAAATATGATTGTTTTGTACGCATAGTCACTTAGGAGTGTGACTAAAGTGTTCTGTGGTGGCATTGTGTTCCCCAAAATATTGTGCACCCTAATAAACATCTGGAGTCAGAGACAGAACAGCCACTAGATACAAAGGCTAGAAAATGGTGGCACACACACCTTTAATCCTAGCACTCCAGAGACAGAAATCCCTCTGGATCTCTGTGAGTTCAAGGCCACATTGGAAACGACCAGGCATGGTGACACACGCCTTTAATCTCAGGGAGTGGTGGTAGAAAGCAGAAAGGTATATAAGGCGTGAGGACCAGAAACTAGAAGCATTTGGCTGGTTAAGCATTTGGCTGGTTAAGCTTTTAGGCTTTGAGCAGCAGTTCAGCTGAGAGCCATTAGGATATGAGGACACAGAGGTTTCCAGTCTGAGGAAACAAGATCAGCTAAGAAGTTGACTAGGTGAGGTTAGCTGTGGCTTGTTCTGTCTCTCGGATCTTCCAGTGTTCACCCAAATAATTGGCCTCAGGTTTGATTTTATTAATAAGACCTTCTAAGATTCCTGCTACACTGTTCAATTTTAGAAAAACCACTATCCTATTTTACAGCCTAAAAACTGTCAGTATAATTACTAAAACTGTATCACAAACAATACACCAGTAAAACACAATTCATAGCAACATACCCACAGCATTCCATCAGGAAGTAGATTAGGGCCTTACAGTATGGCTCAGCAGGCAAAGATGCTTGCCACCAAGCCTGATGACCTGAGTTCGATCCCTGGGACCCAAATGTTATCCCTTACCTCCACATGCATTCTTCCCAAGTACACACACGAAACACGTAAATAAATAATAAATAAATGTAACCAAAATGGAAGCAGACAAACAAACAAACAAAGCAACAGGAACTACACCTGCAGCTCTGTGAAATGAGAATATCCAAGACTTCTCACACATTCAGACTGTTGGGTCTTCACTCCTGTCTCATGCAGAAACTTACTGTGATTCAGTAAAGCCATCACTCTGTTCACCGACGACCCTCAGCGGGAGAGTGCTTCAAAAGTCAATATTATAGCATTTGTTTTCAATCATGAAAGAACAAAAGTTGTTTCCAGGGAGACTGTTTGATATGCAAATAATCACAGTCTTCTACCCTAAAAACATATTTCAACAAATACTTTCAAAGTCTGTTACTTCCTCTTTGGAAAATTTTAGAAACTACTGTTTGTATGAATTAAGGTTGTGGTTTATGCTGAAAATAGTAACAACTAAGTCAGGTGAGGTAAATAATGGATATAGCATCAGATATATTTATGAGAAAATAATTTAGAGTAAATAAAAAAGAACCTAGCCCTTCTATTGGTTTAGTGTGTATTGTCTATTTCAATAGTATATTAATCTACAAGAAATATGCAAAAAAAATCACTAAACTTATTTTAATGGCTTTATGCATAATCTTATTTTTTCTATGAAAAATGCAAACATTCACAATATGATGCTTTTCGGATTTAATGGAGCAGTATAAGTAATAAACAACTGATTTAGATATTAAATTATCTGATTTAATTTTTCAAATAAAAAGTATTTTCAGTTAAAATTTAGGTTCTTGTTTTTGTATAAGTTGTATTAAAGGCTTCATAATGAAAAAGTAAAACAAAATAAAAATTACATAATCAAAATAGCAGATATCAATTATCACTTGTTAAATTATTTGGGCATCATAGCTAGTACGAAATTCAGAATCCAGCTCCTTTGAATGGATGCCAACAGATAATTTAGGCACTAAAGGATAGATCCCTGCAAGTCTTTGTAAGATGCTGGCAGCACTGTGCCTGGTAGCTGGACACTCTTTCTTGTCGTAGATGCTAAGGGTGGCTCTGCACATCTTTGACAGCAAACACTCCCTGTGGTTGGTTTTTACTTTACTCTTTTTACTCTTTGGGGGCCCACAGCCCAGCTCCCAAATAAATCACATGGAGTCTTATTATTACTTACGAATGCCAGGCCTTAGCTTGACTTGTTTCTAGCCAGCTTTTCTTAACTTAAATTTTCCTGTTAATCTTTTCCTTGGGATTTTACCTTTCTCTATTTCTGTACATATTTTCTTTCCTCTTTGTTCTGTGTCTGCTTGTGTAGCGAGGTGCTGACTCCTTCTTTTCTTGCTCCTCGATCTTCTCCCAGATTTCTCCTCCTATTTATTCTCTCTGCCTGCCAGCCCACCTATCCTTTCTCCTGCCTTGCTATTGGTTGTTCAGCTATTTTTTTTTTAGATCCATCAGGTGTTTTGGACAGGCACAGTAACACAGCTTTACAGAGTTAAACAACTGCAACATAAAAGAATGCAACACACCTTTACATCATTAAACAAATGTTTCACAGCGTAAACAAATGTAACACATCTTAAAATAATATTCCACAACAACTCCCTACTGAAATCATGGGCTTTTCTAATGGCACTCACCACTTTATATTCCCACAAAGCCAAAGTTACATCTAATTTTCCTCACTCTCCAGACTAATAGTTGTGACTAATTGTCTCTGACATGACAGATGATCTTAGAACAGGAACATCATATTAATTCATTATGATAATAGAAGTTATTTTTAAGAAACTTAAATAAAGTGTATATGAATTTAGTAATTATTTGTTTAGCTACTAGGACAATATGTTCCTGGAATCTCCATACCCAACTATTGAGAAAATTTCATCCTATTTGGTTATTTATAATTAGTAGTAATGATTTCTCAGGCCAAGCAAAACATTCATGTGTATTCTAGATTCTTGAGTAATCAGAACAGACATTGAATGGGTATATTTTATTATTTGTTTTATAAATGTTATTCAAGTTACTCAGCATTTATACATAACCCCTATAACTCCAGTTCCAGGGGATGAAACATCCTTTTCTGGCCTCTGCAGGCATTATATACATATGGTGTATAGGTATACATGCAGGCAAAACACTCACATATATAACGTAAAAAAACCCAAAACTTCAAATAAAAAGAAATTTCACTCAGAACACAAATGTCTGCCTTATCCATATATTGCTTTTTTTTTTTTCTTCATTTCCCGTCTGTTTCTTTTTGCCTGGCATACTTTCCTGCACTAACATTGAAATGAACATGTGTTCTCTATTAAACAGATACACATTTGACATTTCCAGATACTCAGTCAAAGCACAAACAAAGACAGCTTTTGTATTTGAGGATAGCACTGTTGATGGCACAACCTTCTATTCTAAGAAGCCAAGGAGAGTTTTATTTAAAACTCACTTGTTACTCCAGTACCTAAGTGCTTTGAGATTAATTTTTTAAGATGTATTTGAGATGCTTGTATTTTTCTTCATGTATGTGTTTGAGATGTCTGGACTTCTGTGCATGTGTTTGAGATGTCTGGACTTCTGTGCATGTGTTTGAGATGTTTTTATTTCTATCTAGCATACCACTTGACATTAAAATATTCCTTAGATAAACTAATAAAGTGCCTCCAAAAACTGCTATGTAGGACTGTGTCTTCTGACTTTGCCTATCCTGAAGAAAGAACTCTAGAAGACTCTAGAGCAACACTTTGTGAGCTAAGTATGGTTACTTAACATAACTTACTGGATCTCTGAGCATCTGTATCAAAGAGTTCGTCTATGATAACTTTTCTAGTTGTTCCTGTATTTGTGAGGACACTAGGAATGGAACCATGGTGTCTCTGGGAAAGTGTCAGGGGAGTGGGTCAGGAGAAAATTGCCATGCATTTTGACTATTTTTTTCATACAGGTAGAACTTTCTAAAGGTTTACCTATGGCAAAACTGAACAAAATAGTGATTGAGAGAGAGTCTATGTTGAATCATCTGTTCGAATGCTTTTGTGACTGCTGAAACAAGGCAGGGGCTGTAATTCATAGTACCTAGCTTAGAGCAGCACCACTGTTTAGAGAATTTGGGGTATTCTCAATAATCGTTCAGTGTTTTCTGGTGACAACGGACTTCCTGATTATTTCCTCTCTTGTCTAATTCAGTAATACGAATCCAGCCCCACATGACTTGTGCTTTTTATGTATAGAGAATGGTGAGCAAGGGGCAAGAACCACAGCAAGCCTCAAGCCCTGGCCTTCCCTGTAAGGAGCAAGCATGGCAGTTTCTTATGCCCTTGTCTTCTCTGTAAGGAGCAAGTTCTGTAAAAGGTTCTTGTTTGGTTGGTTTTCCTGTTTGATTAAAGTACAAATACTAAACTGACTTAATCTCACATAGGCACTTAATTCGAACTAAGATCTTTGTAACTCAGACGTCTCTCCTTGACTTGAATACATAGTACTCTCCACACCTAAATGTCTATTCTATTATGTCTCAATAGTATCCGAGATGAAGAAAAAAATTTTTTTTAAATTCAAGGAACCTAAGAATCTCTTTAATTTCAACAACTCTTCTCTATTCCCAGAGGAAGATACAGGGAACAATTAGTCTTGATCTTTCTGAAAATTTCCCAAAGAATTAATAAAATATTGGAGATCCCATGCTCTGGGGTTCAGTGTCTCCCATCATGCATAGCAGATCCCCAGGATTATGGGTAGGGAGAGATACAAATCCTAAAAAGACTTGACCCCTGTGGCTCCATAAGTCCTGCTATCCATGACCTCATGAGCATTCTCACAGATAAGATAGCCAGGCATGTCTGCTGTCCTTTTGTCCTGGAAGATGGACGTCTTCTTGGGGCCTGCCACACAGAAACATCTGCTTGTGATTCTTAGTGGTACAGCATCATAACTTTGAAAATTATCTACTTCGACTTGCAACTGTATTTCAAACTTTATTTTCATTACTTTTAAAGTATACTAGAGATCTTTAAAGCAATCATGAAAAAAAAATCAGACTTCATACTTTATAGTCTTAAAAATGTGCTTAATATTGTAACAAGCAGAAAACACCTTTTCCCTTGCTGTATTGCAAACTTGCCAAACCAACGTTTCTGTGAGGAGTTTAGGCCAGCAACTTACTGCATTTTGAGCAACCCCTGTAAAGCCTGGTGACAATCCTTACACAAGGTTTATTTTCTCAGAGTCAGCACACACA
>CABHPP010109848.1:0-25073 GCA_902168425.1 Peromyscus attwateri | reverse complement strand
ACCCTTAGTATTAGTTGCACCTCCTGCATTACTTCCCTTAGCCTCCTCATATATGTATATTTTTGAAGAAGCTTCTACTGTATAGTGGGTTTCCATATGACCTTTCAAATGACCCTTAGTATTAGTTGCACCTCCTGCATTACTTCCCTTAGCCTCCTTTCTTCCCTCCTCATTCTCATTTAATCCTTCCATTATAGTCTCCTCCATTTCTCCCTAACTATGTATTCTATTTCCCTTTCCTTGGGAGAGCCTTCCCTCCTCCACTAGTTCCTTTCTATATACATAACCACTGTGGTTATTCAGAGAGTAGCAAACATATTGAAGACTTAAAATTTAACATTCACAAGTAAGAGGATACACAGCATAGTTGCCTGTTTGGATCTGAATTACTTCACTTGTGATTTTTTTCCTCTATCCTCATCTACTTCCATGTGAATTTCATGATTTTGTTTTTTTATTAAAGAGAATAATATTGTATTGTATAAATATACCAAATTTTCCTGATCCATATGTTTTCTGATTCATCTGTTGATAGATACCTAGGCTGTTTACAATTTCCAGGTATTATAAATAGGCAATGAACATGAATGAGTAAGTGCCTCTGCAATAGAATATAGATTCCTTTGAATATATGTCCAAGAACAGTATAGCTAGATCTTGAGGTAGCAATATTTCCACCTTCCTGAGGAACTGTCACACTGATTTCCATAGTGGTTGTACAAATTTTCATATCCAGCAACAATGAGTGAGTGTTACCCTACTCCACATCCTTGCAGCATGAGTTATCATTTGTTTTATTTATCTTGACCATTTTGACAGGTATAAGATGAAATCTCAAAGTACTTTTGATTTACACTTGCCTGATAACTAAGGATGTTGAACATTCTTTAAGTCTTTCTCAGTCAATTGTGTTTCATCTTTTGAAAACTCTCTATTTAGTTCTGTACTCTATTTTTAAATTGGTAATTTTCTCTTCTTGATGTCCAGTTTTTTCAGTTCTTTAGATATTTTAAATATTAACTCTCTAAAAGATGTATAATTGGTGAAGATCTTTTCTCTTTCTGTGGCTGCCTCTTTGTCTGAATAATGATGCCCTTTATTGTAAAGAAACTTTTCAGTTTCAAAGGATTCCATTTATTAATTGTTGGTCTTAGTTCCTGTGCCATCAGTGCTCTATTCAGAGTCTTTGCCTGTGCCAATGAATTCAAGGCTACCCCCCATTTCCTCAAGGAAACCTTGAGGAAGATGAGAAGGAAAGAATGTAAGAGCCAGAAGGGATGGAGAACACCAAGAAGAATGGCCTTCTAAATCAACAGGATTGATGCAGAGATAAATTTCCAGAGACTGAGGCATCATGCATAGGGCCTACATGAGTTTGCAAAAGATGGGATCCTAGAAGTGATAGGAGAATTTGATACATACCCCAATCCTTAACTCAGAAACAATATTCAATTGGTAACCATGTGCAAATGAAAATTTAGTTTCCTCCAAAGGAGTCTCACTGGGGAAGCAAACAACTCTTAATGGTAGGCTGCATGCTCAGCACTAGATGCCAACATAAAACAAATTCAGTGGCATCTTTGGGGGACTTTTTGCCTCATAGTATCATCTCAGGAATTTTCCTTTTTAAAAATTTTATCTTATTTTTCAATTATATTTTTAAATATATATATTCTCTTTTTCCCTACAGGCCCTTTGCATATATATTATAACTTCTAGTTTAGTGTTTTTATGGTAAGCCTGAGTGTGTGAATGAGTGGGTTTATGTGTCTGTATCTGTTTCTTGTGCCCTCTGGACTTTTTTCCTTCTGGTTGTTCGCTTTGTCCTATTCCAATGTGTTAGTTTTTGTTTTATGTTATTTTATTTAATCACTGTCTTTTACAAACCTGTTTGTTTTCTAATGAAAACATCAAGCTGGTGGGACTAGATGGGAGGGGAGGTAGGAAAGAAATGGAAGAAGAGCGAGGGGAAACCATAATCAGAATATATTATGTGAGAAAAAAATCCATTTTACATAAAGGGGAAAATCACATCCTAAAAATAAATATAATGCTGAAATCTGCATGAAAAATAGACATATGGGCAAAGAGTCTATTGACAAATGTGTCACTCACAGGTTCTCAAATGTAGGAGCTGGAATCTCTTGGAGTGAGTATTTTTCCAATGTTGGTATGTCTTTTCAAATTAGGAGGTTAAATAAATGTATTTTTTTCTAATTTCTAACTTCATTAAAAATGCATTCAAAGGAATTGACATAAAAGATGCATAAAGAATGAAGGAGCCATAAGATGAGATTTTTCAGCAGAAATGTGTTGTCTGGACAGGTAATTAGACATTGTACCCATGAACTCACTGCAGTTGTGGTTACCTGCACGAGACCTGTCCAAGATTTGGCCTGTCAACATTGCATCACTGATGGAAAGGGGTTAAAGATTCTCCACCACTTCATCAGGGATTATTGGCAATTCATGGTTGTTGGATGTGATTTTCTTTGGTGGTATAGCCACTGAATAATTGACTTTTCTCCAGTAAATAACCACTCACCCATGTTCAAACAAAAAAAAAATCTAATTAAATTCACTGGGCCACTGTACTTGTTGGCTTTTGTTAACTTGACACAAACCTAGACATATCTGGGAGTGGGGAGTCTTAATTAAGAAAATGCCTCCATGGGACTGACCTGGAGGTAAGTCTGTGGGGTATTATCTTGATTAATGATCGATGTGAGAGTGTCCAGCTCACTGTGGAAGGTGCCACCACTGAGAAGGCAGTCCCTGGTTGTTTAAGAAATCAGACTGAGCAAGTCATAGAAAGCAAGGTACTAGATCCCTAGCTAGTGAAGCTATTTGGGAAGGTTATGATTCTTCAGCAGGTGGAGCCAAGCAGTAAGAAGTACGCCAGGGAAGTATCTGAGATATTGCTTGGCCCCACTTCATGTTCATGCTCTTTCTTGGTGTAGATGAAATGGGACCAGTCAATTTCCTGCTCCTGCCCCATGCCTACCCTGTGTCTTGTCATACCTTCCCTGCCTAGATAGGCTGTCTCTGTGGAATTGTAAGCCAAAATAAACCCTTTCAGAATAAGGAGGAGAAAAAGAAGCAGAAGCAGAGGCAGAGGCAGAAGCAGAAGCAGAAGAGAAGGAGGATGAGGAAGAAGAGGAGGAAGAAAGAGAAGAAAAATGGTATATGAAAGTATAAACTGTGAACTTCACTATACAGTGGACACAGCAGTTATCTCTGTGGTTGAACACCTTCTTCATGAATTTTTCAATAGTGTTGCACTGGCAGTTTGGGCAAGATAAGCCTACTTAGAATCCCTGTGTCCCTTTGATTCAGTGTATCTTGAAATACATCACATACGCTTTCAAGGTCCCTTCAAGGATTGTTTAGAGTTATAGAAGTCAGTGTGCTAGTAAAGTATATGGCATTATACAGGATGTTGGGTCTTCCCACTCCTGGTGCAATGTATCATGAAAGAATAATTTTATTTTGGTCATAAAGACATCACACTGGATAAAGGCACTTGCCATCAAGCCTGATAACCTGCTTTCAATGCCTAGGACCACATGGTAGAAGGAAAGAACTAACTACCCCAAGTTGTCCTTGGAATTCTACCTCTGTGCTGTGATGTGTCCTGGAGATGATAAAGAAATAAATGTAATAAAAAGAATTATTTTCATTGTAAAACAATGTTCAACACAGCAGAACTGACATATCCATTTACTGCAGAAAATACTGTTTTTATCAATGCTCAAACTATGTCACAATATTTTATTAACTCTTAACTCTATAGACTATAATACAGATCATTTGGGACCATTTTTGATTCATCTTTTCTGTTCCATTGATGTACATATCTGTCCTTTCACCAATATCATACTGTTCACATTAATTTAATTTTTGGTATGTATTAAATTTATATGAAGCAAATTACTTGATTTTGCTGTTTTATTCATTTTTATCACAAATTCTGATTACTTTGTACATCATTGCAAAATCACCTTGTTATTTTACACAAATTATGAGTGTTGACTTATAACCTAAGTGCCCTAAAATAGAGTAATTTTGGAGAATTGGCACTTTGATAATATTGGGGTTTAAAGTCCATAAACATGGTATATGTCTTTGTACTTAATCAAATGTTATTTAATTTCTCTCCAAAATTTTGTTAAGGAATTTCATAGATGCTCATACATTCATTCTTAAACAGGTTTTATACCTTTTTTCTGTGTTAACAATTACAGGTACACAAAACTAAACTATTTCATATGTGTTGTATTTGTATCCTAATATTGTAGTAAAGTATTTTGTAGGTTTCTTACTATTTACTACATGTAAGAAATACAAAAAATAGTGAGTTTGACTTCTTTTTCACATTTTTTATTATTCTTTATTATTTTTTCATGGACTTAGCTGTAATGTTTCATGAAAGCAGCAAGAATGAGTCATGTGACCTTTACCCCAAACACTGGTAGACATGATTCACTACTTTGCCACTACACATGATGCTGCTTCTCTGTATAAGACTTTTTAATTTTATCATGTTTTATCACTTCTTATGAATTACTTGAATTTTTGAGTTTATTCTAATTTTTCTATCAACATTTTAGGCATAAATCCTTGCATTGAGTTTAAAATGATTGTTCTCAGTATTATAATATTTATTCATAGATTGTCATACTTATCTCCAGCAGTAATGTAGTAATTTATACAGAATATGAAGATACCCAAGATCTTAGATGTTTACTGTCCTAAGAATGCATCAATATTTTAATTAGCCTGTGTCTTATATGTAGTTATATACAGGGACCATCAGGAAATTTTATTTTTTGTTTATGGACTTCAAATAGTAGTGAATATATATTTATTTATATTAAATATCTTTCATGCATTCTTGAAAGTAAGACATTCCCATCTTTCCCCTAAGGTCCATCTTTCTGATTGTATAATTCAGGTCACTGCTAGAGCATGAGCAACCAATTTCTACTGGGATATGTTGGATTCTCAGAGAGCACATTCTAGACTTTCTGTCTGGAAGTTAAGAGAAAAATGAATATGCACAGAATTCCAGCTTCTCTTATTTGAGGCTGCTTCCCTGTGCTTGCATATGAGGTGAACATATGTGTGCTTCCCAGAGAACCTTTGTCTTCAGAGAAGGATTCAACATTAATGTGGAGAGTTTAGTGGGCAGCACTGGAAGTGGGAAAATCACTGTTCTTTCACGTGAAAAAAAAAATGAAAATAATAAAAGCACCTATATCCTAAAATTGCTTTTAAGATTCAATATGTATAAAATGCTTTGCACAATTATCAGCATAAAGGGAGGTGCGAAGGCATATTACTTCCAACTACTATAGTGGTTTTAAACACACTCCTTCAGGTGTGAGGACAAAAGAGCTTCTGAATTAGGATTAGCAAGAGAAGAGAATAATACTGAGCTTTGGGTTGAGAGTTGATGTTCTGCCAAGATCTACTTACACTGAGGACACTACTCATGAGGTGACACTCTGACACCCTTTCCATTCTAGAAGACATTCAAGTCTCTTGGAATTTTAGATTTTATTTTATTCATGTTTTTCCTACTGGTATGATAATAGGAATGTCTTTTTTAAAAGTTTTGTTATTTAAAACTCAACTTGCACACAGCTTCCCTTTATGTTTTCCCAAGATACATGGTGGTATGTGTTACAGATGGCAATATAAAATATTTATCCTTAAACACATATTGAAGGGTTGGAACTAGAGTCAATGTAAGCATGGAACTTATTTTCCTAAGAAATTTTGTTACATTTTGCTGTAGTAAATATTAAACAAGTCCTAGAGAGAGGCCTTAATAAGCCACCTGGTTCCATAAGTCATTTACGTACAAGCCCATGGACTTTATCTCAAAGGGACAAATATCAGTAGCCCCAGAGGCTTTGTCATGTTTACATTTACCTTCTCTTCTTCTCCTACCATTGCAAAGGTTCCTACCATCATCCTCACCATATGTGTGTAACTATGTTCCTTCACCAGATGGTGCAGTCAGTGGTTCCTAGTGCAGAGTATTCCACTATAAGGATAAATAGGATGCATCTACTTTATAAACTCTTCTTTGAAATCCAGCATCAAGAATTCTGCCTCTAAAAGGTAAGTGTAAGATGCATGGATCTTATTAGTTCAAGAAGAATTTGAAAGTAGCAGAATTGTTTCACTAGTTTTAACTGACTCCTATGGAAAGCTTATTTATGCAAGACTTATTGTGCAATGGTCAGCCCGGCACACTTGGACCATTCTTCCCTTGTTACCCAGCATAATATGAATGGTCTGTGACAAAACCTTGCCTAAGTTTGAGCAGAAGAGACTATGAAAAGGAAATCAGAGGGAAAAAATAGATATACGGTTGGATTTGGTTCATACTTCTATACTCCTTATTTATCTACACAAGTGGCTGATGGATCCAGGGAAAGGATAGAGGGTCACAGTTTGCTGACCCAAGTCAATCAGCAAGTGTACCAGTGAGAACACTAGATTTTCATTTTCCAATGGAGAGGGGAAAGGGGGCAAAAACCAGTAGGGGTTCAGGCATATGAATGGTTTAGTCAGGAACAGAGGAGATAGCAGACTCTGTGCTTGCTGCTTTCCTTTAGATTTGTGGTTGACTAAAAATTCTCTGAAAGTGTTGAATGAAAAATAATACATCTCACTAAAGTATTGGGTAATTAAAATTCCATCAATATTTTATATCTAAATTTAAAAGTTGCTTAATCATGGCATATGATCAAATACCTCTGGAAATTTTATAGATCATATTTCTTTTAATTTTATAAAACATTTCTTTTTTTTTTCAGAGCTGAGGACCGAACCCAGGGCCTTGCCCTTGCTAGGCAAGTGCTCTACCACTGAGCTAAATCCCCAATCCCTAAAACATTTCTTTTAGTTTTACAATAAAATTACTTTGTGTAGATAGCAATCCCACTGTACAAGTACAAAAACTAAAAGTTAAAAAAAAAACCATTGTGTGATGGGTCTGACTCCAGCCCCCAGATGCTGCGGTCAGCACAAATGGACTCTTGGTGAATCACAACAGAAGTAGGAGTTCCCCTACTGAACTCAGCTGAGGCAGAAGGCAAAGAGCAGGAATAGCCTCATTCCTTAAGACCCAACTGTGTTCAGGGTTTGACAAAGAGAATTTCCAAATTCCGGAATGCACATCATAGTGGAAGGGACAACAGGAACTATGGATACTTAAATTTAGAAATGGTAAGGCAGGAGAGATAGGACAGCTTTAGTCAAACATGTAAGGCCTTTGTTTATGGAAAATGGATTACTTGTACCATTAAAATCATGGGGCAAAATGGATAGGATTTAAAACAGCTTTTCAAAACGATAAGTAAGTTGCCTGTTGTTACAATAACTTGAACACACCTAAGAGTTAGAAATGAAGAGATAGAATAGATTCTTGAATGGGCTACAGCTGTTGATTCACTGCATTTTACAATTCCCTAGCTGAAGACCTCAGTCCAACCTTCAGAGGAACAATATTATTACTAACTATAAAGAAAACATTTTAAAACATTTAAGGATTAATATATTCTCATGCCACATAATAACCATGTTTGCTATTTCTGGTAAATGCTTTAAAAATCTTAAGAACTGCAATAACTTTGTTATTTAGAAGAAAGTTATATCTCTATGAATGCTGTAACGAATGGCCTTGGGTAGAAAATGAGCATCATAGTAATACAATTCTGTTTTTTTATTCTTCGCTCATACATTACATCCCCACCAGTCTCCCCTCCTCCCTGTCTCCCCCACATTCCCCAGATACACTCCTCTTCCATTTCCATTAAAAAATAGCAGGCATCTCACAATTTTTGAAGGGAATATAACTGTGAGAGAGCATACATAGCAATGTAGCAGTGAGATGCATTTTAAAATGTAACGGGATGGATTATGGAGTTCTCATTTTGATTTTTTGATGCAGTATTTCTGCTGTGAAGCTGATTCAGAAGATGGGAAGCATTTTACTAATAATATTAAATTGAATGTAATAAAATAAATGGAAATATTATTATTTATGGCACCAAATTAAAAATAACTCAATGGACTGTGAGATGTTTTGAAAAATTAAGGATTCAACACTGCATCCAACCTCTTCACCCAATCAAGTCCTGCACATCAATCTCCAGGGTTTAGCCTGGCGAGTCTACCTGGCCCTCCCCATGGAATACACTTTTCTTTAGCTAAAAGAAAACACAAGCTGATAAAATTTGTAATCAATAGATTTTACTGAAGAGTTATATTATGTAGTTGGACTAAGTATGTGAATAAATTTAAAAATCCTAA
This sequence comes from Peromyscus attwateri, assembly GCA_902168425.1. NCBI lineage: Eukaryota > Metazoa > Chordata > Mammalia > Rodentia > Cricetidae > Peromyscus > Peromyscus attwateri. The sequence goes on along the minus strand of CABHPP010109848.1, from coordinate 16,745 downwards.
TTAAAATAATTTAATTAAAAGTTTAAAGATTTATATTATTTTATGTGCATGAGTATTTTTTCTGCATGTGTGTATGTGCATCACATGAGGTCAGAAGAAGGCCTTGGAGTCCATGGAATAGGAGTTATGGATGGTTTTGAGCCATGTGAGTGCTGGGAATGGAACCCAAGTCCTCTGAAAGGGCAATAAAGTGTTCTTAACCCTCAAACCATGTATTTGACTGAAATGGTTTAGAATTATATTTCATTCTGTGAATTTTCATATCAATATTATAATGTTTTTTAATATTCACTAAGGTTTTAGTATGGCTGATGTAGCTTTTTTTCTTTTCTTACTAATAACTTATTTATTGTTATTTATGTTGTTTTAGAACTGCTTCAAAGCACAAGAATTTTGTGTTTGTCACAATGAAGTGGCTAAACAGAGAATGCATGAAGCTCTTTAATGAAAATGCATCAAAGTACACACACAAAACAATAAGCAATAGGGAACAAATTGGCTTGGTATTTTCATTACTCCATGTCACAAGGATAAACTTATCTTTGAACATACACGTACTTACCTCTTTTGAATTATTGTCTTAAGAAAAGTAAGTGACAATAATGTTATTATTTAAACTGAAAATTCCTTAATATGTTTTCCCTGAGGCTTCTTTTATATAATAGTATTCCTAGTTGTGAGAGTAAAGGGCTGAGAGCAGGTGACGATCCAAAAGGAATTGATCACCATTCGTTAAATTAACATCTATCAATCTAAATTAAATTATACTCACAAAACTAATGTTTACATAGTGCTCCATCAGACCATTCTCAAAACTTGTTTACAATTAATTATTATGTCACAGAATTTTTATATGAAAATTTAAAGTAAAAATTCTCCTATCAAATTATTTACTCATAATGTTAATGTCATTTTAAATTGTATCTGGACCTTGGGAAACAGTTCTGCCTGCAACAGAAGGCTAGAGAAACACCTTCAAGATATATCACGTGACATGTCAGAGAGTAAGGCTCAATCATTCTTATTTTATGCAAAGAGGTAAAACCTTCAATACTGAAGAACCTTGGTAAGTGCATGTTGGGATATGGAAGACCTGATTGAGTTTGGGAAATAATCATATGCAACCAGGACTGTGTGGAATGAGTGTGTTAAACAAATGTATTCCTCATTTTCCTCAGGGAGAATTCACACAGAAGATGGAGCATGGAAACTACACAACCGTGACAGAGATCATCCTTTTGGGGTTAACAGATGATCCTATACTTTGTGTCATCTTCTTTGTGCTTTTTCTTGGAATATACATTGTCACTTTAGTAGGAAATATCAGTATAATCAATTTAGTAAGAAGCTGTCCCCAGCTCCATACCCCCATGTACCTGTTCCTTAGCCATCTGGCTTTCGTGGACATTGGCTATTCCACATCAGTTACACCTATAATGCTGCTAGGATTTATTGTGCATGGAACAGCCCTTCCTCTGCATGGCTGTGAAGCCCAACTCTGTTCTGTTGTCACTTTTGGAACAGCTGAGTGCTTTTTGCTGGCTGCCATGGCCTACGACCGATATGTAGCTATCTGCTCACCCTTACTCTACTCTACACATATGTCTCCCCAAATCTGCTTCCTCTTAGTTGGGGCTTCCTATGTGGGTGGCTGTGTGAATGCTTGGACATTTACAGGTTGTTTGTTAAGTCTGTCCTTCTGTGGAGCAAATCAGATAGACCACTTCTTCTGTGACTTCTCCCCTTTGTTGAAACTTTCCTGCTCAGATGTCTCCATTATTGGAATAATCCCCTCTATCTCCGCTGGATCCATCATTGTAGTGACAGTGTTCATCATAGCTGTCTCTTACATCTACATCCTCATCACCATCCTGAAGATGCGCTCCACTGAGGGCCGCCACAAGGCCTTTTCCACCTGCACCTCCCACCTCACTGCAGTCACTCTCTACTATGGAACCATTACTTTTATTTACGTGATGCCCAAGTCCAGCTACTCGACTAAGCAGAATAGGGTGGTATCTCTGTTCTACACAGTAGTGATCCCCATGTTGAACCCCCTCATCTACAGTCTAAGGAACAGAGATGTAAAGGAGGCCCTGAGGAAGACAATTGTCAAAATATATTCATAGAATCTGTTCTTTGAAGAGCATAAAAATTTCATTTATACATGTCACTCTCAGTAGGTGTCACATAGTATTTAAGTTAACATCTTGTTTTTCTGTCCTAAACCCCACTTTCAATCTGTGTTCATTTGGAGGCTATCTTGAAATCTTCAAAAATGGCTTTTCTATTAAGTATAGAATTCCAGCAGATGTCAGGAAATTTTCCTTTTTAAAATTCATGTACCAAACAACAGTTTGCCCTTGCTGTATGCCATATCACTCCAAACTCATTTTATATACAAATACAACAACCTCGTGCAGTGATATCAGTAGTTTTATTTTACAAATATCTTGTCTGAGGAGTTAAATTATCACACTCATGTACATAAGTAGTTATAAGATTAACATTGAGAACCTGTTTCTGCAGTCTCTACTTCTACAATTAATTTCCACAATAAATCTGCTGACCTGGCATTAAATTCTTCCCCCAATTCACAGATGAGAAATATCAATGAGAGACTGGTCTTACAGAGATCAAATAGTTTGTCCAAATCAGTGTGTATTCAAGTCTCTTGATTCTATCTTCCCTGCACTATGTGTATACTCTCTCATCACAATCAGCAAAGTGATTTGGACACTGAAAATGATGTAAGGGACTTGCTCAATGATACACTGCATCAGTCTTTTGGAGAAACTGTGTGCAGACATAGTCTATGTTGTACTCAAACTGGGGGAAGTATAAATCTGGGAAAACGGGATTTATTAAATTCATTTTTATGTTTAGGTAATTAGATCTTGAAGTTGTGATCAACCATTTGGCTGGAATGCCATCTGTGCTGAAATAAACATTTAAAACAGACAGCTCCATTTTACACACTGTTACTTCATTATATGTAGAGATTTACAAGGACTAAGCTCTTCAGTAAATGCCTCCCACAATTATATGTTCTTAGGCCTGGAACTATAAAGTAGAACCTCCAAGCAATAGATTGAAATTTTGTCACAGATCCTACTACACATTTATTTTCTTGTGGAAAGGACCAGATTTTGTATGTGTGTGATTTTTATGAATCAAGAAAGTGTGAGACAAATTTGATACAATATGGGACTTCACATCAAATGCTGTAACAACTGATTATGACACCAGAAAGCCAGACTCAGACCCCAACTGTCCTTCCTCAGTGAGAAAGGGTGAAAGACATTAGGGCTTGGAGATACTTTAAAGTATCTACTCAAATGTAAATTATTCATCCTTCTCTATTAAGTGAAATCATGCAGTACTTTTCAGTGAAAGATTCTAAGTAAGGAAAACATGGTAAATTAAATGCAGGAAAATATGGGTGTTTCATAGGCATGTCATTTTTTGTTTGTTTGTTTGTTTGTTTTGGTTTTTCGAGACAGGGTTTCTCTGTGTAGCTTTGTGCCTTTCCTGGAACTCACTTGGTAGCCCAGGCTGGCCTCGAACTCACAGAGATCCGCCTGCCTCTGCCTCCCGAGTGCTGGGATTAAAGGCGTGCGCCACCACCGCCCAGCTGCATGTCATGTTTTTAATTTCTCATAGTTTAATGCCTTATTTAAAAATATAGAAATGCTGAAAATAAAATCCGGCCATCAAGATGGATCACTGAGTAAAAGTGCTTACCACCAAGTTTGATGATCTGAATTCACACACACAGATAAACACAAAGTTAAAGTGAAAAAAAAAGCAAACATAAAGAAAATAGAAAAATACAGGGAAAGGTTTTACACATATTAGTACTCAAATATCACATCTACCCCAACTGGCAAAGCACAAAAGTCTGTATTTGCCCTTTGGGTGACTGGCATGAAATTCCACTTCTTGGCCATGGAGAGGAGTGCCATAGTCATATAGAAGTGTGTGACCTGGGAAAGATAGGCTTTCTCTCTTCAGGCAAGCATCTTGCACTTCACTGAGATAGGTTCTCATGGTGTTGCTTGAGATAGCTCAGTTCAGCTTAGCTGTTTACTGAGAGTTTATTAAGCAATAGAGGTTGTGTGGATACCAACATGCCCAAATCTTCATATGATTCCAAACTATTACAACATCATATAAACCCATATGTTTCCTTTTCTAGAGGAATTTTAGTACTTAAGTTTAAATGTAGAAGGTAAAACAAAAAGAAGTAGGCCCAAGGGAGCTGCCTTTTTCTCAGGTAGGATTGTAGATAAAGACTTTTCAGAAAACAAAGTACACAAACAAAATCTTACAATATGACTAGATAAAAGCAATATTAGGGCAATGGAGATATAAGAAAGCACATTAGAAACAGCAGATTGGTACAGAAAACATGGGAGTGGCCAACCAATGACTGGTCCAGCTTGAGACCCATCTAATGAGGGGAAAGACCACCCTTGACACTGCCTGAAAGACTGGAAACCAGAGGCTGGACATCCCAGAGACCTAGGAAAGAACTAAACATGACTGGCAAAAAATGTCAATAAAATGATTCCTAATTATATTCTGCTATACTCATAGAATGTTGCCAAGCACAGTTGTCATCAGAGAGACTTTACTCAGCAACTGATGGAAACAGATACAGAGACCTACACCCAAACAATAGGTGGAGCTTGAGGAATCCTGTGGAAGAGGGGTAGGAATGATTATGGGAGCCAGAGAAGCCACAGACACCACAAGGAAACCCACATAATCATCTAACCTGGGCTCATAGGGTCTCACAGAGACTGAACCACCAACCAGAGAGCTTGGCTATGACTAACCTAGCACATATGTTGCAGTGTGTAGCTTGGTACAGTGGGAGCAGAGGCTGTCTCTGACTGTTACCTGTTTGGGGAACCCTTTCCTCTTACTTGGTTGCTTCATCCAGCTTTAATAGGAGAGGAGATACCTAGTCTTATTGCAAACTGATAGACTGTGGCTGGCTGATATACATGGGAGACCTGCTCTTTTCTGAAGAGAAAAGAAGAGGAGTGAATGGGGCAGGGGGAGAGTAGAGATTAGGAAGAGGGACTGGGTGGAGAGGAGGGAGAGAGAGGAAACAGTGATCAGATTGGGAAAATTAATTATTTAATTAATTAAATAAAAAAAGAGATAGCATATGGAAAGAGCAGGGTATGTGGGGAGTGACAACTACAAAGTATTAAGAATAGGGTGATTGTGGGTAACAGGGATGACTATTTTCTCAATGTGTTATATTCATATATGTAATTGTCAAAATGATAGCCATTCTATGATCTCTACTCACTAATGGAAAATATATAAAAAGAGAATTGGCTTCAAGATGGAAAGTGGTGACAGATGGTGACTGCAGATAGATATAGGTTTAGAAAAGCTGCCGGGCAGTGGTGGCACAAGCTTTTAATCCCAGCACTTGGGAGGCAGAGGCAGGTGGATCTCTGTGAGTTCAAGGCCAGCCTAGGCTACAAAGTGAGTTCCAGGAAAGGCACAAAGCTACACGGAGAAACCCCATCTTAAAAAAGAAAAGAAAAGCTACAAATGCCACACAAAGGTATATTTATCCTTTCAGAACCACTGAAAGTCTGCACGCAAAGTAAAGTGGTTAGATGTGTTTAGATAATTTCAACACCAATAATTCCAGGAGACTGACTAGGAAGTGAACTCTAGGTTTCCAGGAGACAGAGACCATGAAAATCAGTTATGTAGAGAAGTTAGAAAATAAGGAAATTGTAGATTGAAAAATATTAGGAGACAGAACTTTCTGACTGTTAGATGGGGATCAATCAAAGAAGAGGGGTTACCATGAAACCCATGACCCAGATGTGTTTAATGGGTTCTGTGATCCCCAATATTCTCCTGTTGAGGTTCCAAGATTAAATAGAAATCAGAGGCTATGTATGTATCAATAAAATCTGTTACTAGTGCTATAACCATTACTATCATAGGAAAGGCACTGTGAGATTCAATACCCAGGTAAAGGAGAGAAATTCCTTGAGTTCCCATAGACCAGCTCTCTCCAATGTCTGCTTTTATTATTTTTTTTAAAGAATTGTTTATTTTTTTTATGTGCATGACTTCTTTGCATGCATGGATGGTCACCATGTACATGCCTGTTCCCTGCAAAAGGCAGAGGAGTATGCTGAATTCCCTAGACTTGGAATTGTAGATGATTGTGAGACATAGTGTGGGTTCAGGGAACTGAACATAGGTCCTATGGCAAGAGTAGTTTGTGATATTATTCACTGAGCCATCTCTCCAGTTTATCCAATCTCTTCTTAAGTCCACCCTATATCCCCTTTTATTGTCTCTCTAGTCTATCTAATCTGCTTCTTTAATTTTTTTCTCCTTCATTTAGTGTGTTTGTGTGTGTGTGTGTGTGTGTGTGTGTGTGTGTGTGTGAGAGAGAGAGAGAGAGAGAGAGAGAGAGAGAGAGAGAGAGAGAACAACTTGTGTGAGTTGATTCTTTCCTTTGACCATGTAGGTCATAGGGATCAAAGTCAGATTATCAGACACGGTGATATTGATTTTTCCCACTGAGCCTCACAACTCTAATGTTGAAAGCCTTATACCCACCTCTCCTGACAGCTTGTTGCTAGTCTTTATCACCTGGCAAACATCTAAAAGCATCTGCTAAAATTTTAAGGTGCATCTGACTACAATGAGACCTTAGAACTTTAGATATATGCATCCCAAATCTCTGAACATAAAGATTGATCTCCCCATAAACACTGAATCCATATCTCTGAGATCATAATGTTAACTGTTTTCTGAATTTTACATTAGTACTAGCAGAGCTTGGATAATTTGGAAATGATAGGTTAATGACAAATAAGAATCATTAATTTACATATCAGTGAAGTTTTATAGCTCTTTCTCAACATGTTTGAAGATAGTTTAGGAAGAAGGCAGGGAAAAGACACCAAAAATCAGTGGTCTCTGCCTTAATGACTTCAAATTCTTTCTGAAATGTTATGTGAGATAACCATTGAAGCATTCATTCTTTCTTCTATATGTTGAATACTTATTGTAACATAAAAGCAAATAGATACTAAAGATATGCTACCAAATAAAATAATTCTGATGAAATTGATAGTTTAGTGGATAGTATACTAGAAAAAATCAACCTTTTAAATCTTTTTTTTTTTTTTTTTTTTTTGGTTTTTCCAAAAAAGGGTTCTCTTGTGTAGTTTTGTGCCTTTCCTGGAACTCGCTTTGTAGACCAGGCTGGCCTCTAACTCACAGAGATCCGCCTGCCTCTGCCTCCCGAGTGCTGGGATTAAAGGCGTGCACCACCACCGCCCGGCTTTTTTTTTTTTTTTTTTGGTTCCTTTTAAATCTTATAATGTGGTGGCGAAGCATAAACAGAACTGACATGAGTGACAAAGGTAGGTGTGGTGAGGGTGGGTGGTATTAATTGAGTAGGCTAGCAATTAAATCCCCATGGGCAACAAAGAACAGAATTATACCCCAAGACTGGAAAGAATTGGCTACAGCAATATTGGAAGCTGATCCTCAGTTATAATGACAAACATGGTGGAAAGATGAAGCTAGGGCCATAGAACAATGAAATAGGACTAGAGATATTAGTATTTCTCAAGATCAGTTTCTAGAAGAAGGCAAATATGCTGAATCAACAAGGCAGCTTGAATTTGGTGACCACACCTTGGTGCTAGGTCATTCAGCGGTGTTAAATGCATGAGACAAGGTTAAAGAATCAAGAAAGAGGTCTGAGTCATATACCAAAATTGTACAAGGCCCAAAAGAAGGCTTCTTTGATTTTTTGCAAAGACTGAACTAAGCAGTAAATAGGGAAGTATCAGATCCAGAAGTCAGACAATTATTAATTGAATATTTGGCTTTTGAATGTATTAATTCAGAATTCAAAAGAATGATTAGGCCTTTTTTTTTTTAGTGTGCTGTTCATTTTTTTATTAAGAGATTTCTATTCATTTTACATACAAACCACAGATTCCCCTGTCTTCCCTCTTCCTGCTTCCCAGCCTCCCCCGCCCCAACCCATCCCTCATTCCCACCTCCTCCAAGGCAAGGTCTCCCATGGGGAGTCAGCAGAGCCTGGTACATTCAGTTGAGGCAGGTCCAAGCCCCTCCTCCCTGCACCAAGGCTGTGCAAAGTGTCTCACCATAGGCACTAGGCTCCAAAAAGCCAGTTCATGCATTAGGGACAGGTCCAGAACCTACTGCCTGGGGGCCCCCTATACAGTTCAAGCTAAACAACTGTCTCACTTATCCAGAGGGCCTAGTCTAGTAGCATGAGACTCTTCAGCTATTGGTCTACAGTTCATGTGTTTCCACTAGTTTGGCTAGTTGTCTCTGTACTTTGTCCAATCATGGTCTTGATATCCCTTACTCATAGAATCCCTCCTCAGTCTCATTGATTGGACTCTTGGAGCTCAGCCTGGGGCCTGGCTGTGGATCTCTGCATCTGCTTCCATCACTGGATGAGGGTTCTATGATGACAGTTAGGGTATTCAGACATCTGATCACCAGAGTAGGCCAGCTGAGGCACCATCTCAACTATTGCCAGTAGTCTATGGTGGAGTCATCCTTGTGGATTCCTGGGAACATCCCTAGCACTCTGCTTCTCCCTATTCCCATGGTGTCTTCATTCATCATGGTATCTCTTTCCTTGCTCTCCCACTCTGTTCCCATTCCAGCTCGAACCTCCAGCTCTCCTAAGCTCTCACCCCTGTCCCTTGCCCTTGATTACCCCCCCTCACCGCCAGTTTGCTCATGTAGATCTTATCCATTTCTCTATCACTGGGTGATCCATGTGTCCTTCCTAGGGTCCTCCTTACTAGCTAGCCTCCCTGGAGCTGTGGGTTGCAGTCTGGTTATCCTTTGCTTTATATCTAGTACCCACTTATGAAAGTACATACCATGTCTGTCCTTCTGAGTCTGGGTTACCTCACTCAGGATGATATGTTCTAGTTCAATCCATTTGCCTGCAAACCTCATGATGTCATTGTTTTTCTCTGCTGAGTAGTACTCCATTGTGTATATATGTACCACATTTTCTTTATCCATTCTTCAGCTGAGGGGCATCTAGGTTGTTTCCCGGTTCTGGCTATTACAAATAATGCTGCTATGAACATAGTTGAGCATGTGTCCTTGTGGTATGATTGAGCATTCCTTGGGTATATGCCTAAGAGTGGTATATCTGGGTCTTGAGGAAGATTAGTAGGAAGTAGTCTTGAACACATTGGCACCAAAGATCACTTCCTAAATATAATGCCAGTAGCACAGACACAGAGCAACAATTAATAAATGGGACCTCTTGAAACTGAGAAGCTTTTGTAGGGCATTACATGGTCAATAAGACAAAACAACATCCTACAGAATGAGATAAGATCTTCACCAACCCCACATCTGACAGAGGTCTGATCTCCAGAATATATAAAGAACCCACCGGTCAGTGGTGGCACATGTTGCCCAGCGTTGGTGGCGCACGCCTTTAATCCCAGCACTCGGGAGGCAGAGGCAGGTGGATCTCTGTGAGTTCAAGGCCAGCCTGGGCTACCAAGTGAGCTCCAGGAAAGGCGTAAAGCTACACAGAGAAACCCTGTCTCGAAAAAAACAAAACCAAAAACAAACAAACAAAAGAACCCAAGAAACTAGACTTCAAAATACCTAACAATGCAATTAAAAAATGGACTATAGAGCTAAACACAGAATTCTCAACAGAAGAATCTCAAATGGCCAAAAGACATTTAAGGAATTGCTCAACATCCTTAGTCATCAGGGAAATGCAAATCAAAATGACTCTGAGATATCATCTCACGCCAGTCAGAATGGCTAAGATCAAAAACACTGAAGACAGCTTATGTTAGAGAGGATGTGGAGCAAGGGGAACACTCCTCCACTCTTGGTGGGAATGCAAACTTGTACAACCACTGTGGAAATCAGTATGGTGGTTTCTCAGAAAATTGTGATTAGGCCGTTAAAAGCAAGATCTACACCAATGGATGGATGGATTAGAAATAAAGCTAATATTGGAGCTGATGCTTATGATGCTACTCTACTAGGAGAAGAAATTTCTAAAAGTTTTAAGAAAAATCAAAATGTTAGATGTTTTAATCATGGTAAGCAAGGTCACTGGAAAAGGGATTGTAGCAAGGTGTTACTATAAACAATATTTTGTCTAGATATATTCTAAACAGAAGGCCTCAGCCTTCTGGAGTATGCAGATAGTGTGCAAAGGCCAACATTGGACTAATGAATGTAGATCAAACAGGGATAGGAAGGTAACACTTTGCTGGTGGGAAATAGCCTATGTGACCTCTGGCATGCCCCATATATCAAGTTTGATTTAGTCATTCCCTGTCAGCATGGGAGAAATTCATCCACAGAGCAATTAAAAGATTTAGTGCCTATTGTTAAAAACAACACTGCTCTGAATGTGATCAAAGACAGAATAGCTTCATTAAATAAAACAATAAATTCAGGAGAGACCGAAAAACAAGTATTTTGACAAACTGATATAAATGATCAGAGACCAAAGCTAAAAATACAGATAAATGGCATTGTAATTGAAGAATTACTAGACACAAAGACAGATGTAATGATAATTTCACCAAAACCTTGGCATCAAGATTGGCCTCTTTAGGACATAAATATTCAGCATTTAGGGATTGGATCATTATCTCAAGTAAAACAAAGTAGAGGATGGGTCGAGTGTATATGGCCAGAAGGACAGATAGAAAATGTAAACCATATGTAGTGATCATAAACATGAATTTATGGGGACATGATTTGCTGCAGCAATGGAAAACACAGATTAACATTCCTCCAATCTCAGAAACAAACCATAAAATAAAGAATGCTTCTGAGAAAAATATTAAAAGGTATTATCAAGAACAGTCATAGACTATTCAAGTTATACATTAGCAGAACCCAACAGCTGTTGATCTTTCAAAGATACCAACCACTCTAACTTTAAAATGGTTAACTGACATTATGTGAGTAGAATAACAGTTTTTGGCATCAGAAAAATTACAAGCACTAGAACAGCTGGTACAGGAGCAGCTAAATGCTCAACATATTGTAGAATCGACCACTCCTTGGAATTATCAATTATTTGTCTTTAAAAAGAAATCTGGAATATGGAGAATGGTAATAGATTTAAGAGATACAAATAAGGTGATTCAGCCAATGGGCTCTTTGCAACTTGGAATGCCCATGCATTCTTTAATACCTAAGGGATGGCCTATTATAGTGATTGATTTTTTTTTATTTAAGAATTTTTTTTAATTCTTTTACATACCAACCTCAATTCCTCCTCACATCCCTCTTCCTGCTCCCCACCCCAGCCTCCCCCTCCCTGACCCACTCCACATCCCTTCCTCCAAAAAAGGTAAAGCCTCCCATGGTGAGTCAGCAGAGCCTGATACAATCAGTTTAGGCAGGACCAAGCCCTTCCCCCTTCATCAAGTCTGAGCAAGGCATCTCACCATAGATAATGGACTCCAAAAAGCCAGCTCATGCACCAGGGATAGATCGCCATCCCAGTGCCAGGGACCCCTCAAACAGACCAAGCTACACAATTATCTCCAGTATGCACAGGGCCTAGTAAGGTCCCATGCAGATTACACAGCTATCAGTCTAAAGTTTGTGAGTTCCCATGAGCTTGATTCAGATGTCTCTGTAGATTTTCCCATCATGATCTTGATCCCCATTGCTCATATAATCCCTCTTCCCTCTCTTCCACTGGACTCCCAGAGCTCAGCCTGATGATTGGCTGTGGATCTCTGCATCTGCTTCCATCAGATACTAGATGAAGACTCTATGATGACAGTTAGGGTATTCACCAATCTGGTTACTGGGGTAGGCCAGTTCAAGCACCCTCTCCACTACTGCTAGCAGTCTAAGCTGGGATCATCTTTGTGGATTCCTGGGAATTTTTCTAGCACAAGGTTTCTCCCTAACCCTGTAATGTCTCCCTCTACCAAGATACCTCTTTCATTGCTCTCCCACTATGTCCCACCCCCAGCTTGATCAACCCATTCCCTCATGTTCTCATCCCCCATCCTCTCCTCTCTATTACCCCCACTTGACCCAGTTTTACTCAGAAGATCTTTTAGCTAAAGTTTTCTTGTGTCCCTCCTGACCTGTGGTAAGGACAAATCTCTCTCACCTGCCAGTCCTGTAGCTGCTGGGACCCAAATAAACACACAGAGGCTTATATCATTTACAAACTGTATGGCAATTAGCTCAAGTTTATTACTGACTAGCTCTTACACCGAAATTAACCCATAATTCTTATTTGTGTTTAGCCATGTGGCTTAGTACCTTTTCTCAGTTCTGCCTTCACATCTTACTTCCTCTGTGTCTAGCTGGTAACTCCTGACTCTGATCTTTCTCTTCCCAGCATTCCTTTAGTCTGTTCATCCTGCCTATACTTCCTGCCTGGCTACTGGCCAATCAGTGCTTTATTAAACCAGTGTACAAGGGCATTATCCCACAGCATTATTTCATCTATTTCCCCTTCCCAGGGTGATCCATACGTCTCTCTTAGGGTTCTCCTTGTTAGCTAGCTTTTCTGCAGCTGTGGGTTGTAGTCTGGTTATCCTTTGTTTTACATCTAGTATCCACTTATGAGTGAGTATATACCATGCTTGCCTTTCTGAGTCTGAGCTACCTCACTCAGGATATTTTCTAGTTCCCTCCATTTACCCGCAAATTTAAGGATATCATTGCTTTATACATAGGAGTAATACTCCATTGTATATATGTAACACATTTTCTTTATCCATTCTTTGGTTGAGGGGCATCTAGGTTGATTCCAGGATTCCAGGTTCTGGTTATTATGAACAATGCTGCTATGAAAATAGTTGAACAAGTGTCCTTGTGGTATGATTGAGCATGCCTTGAGTATATGCCCAAGAGAGGTATATAGTGGTATTTTATTTGTGCTGAAATGTGATTTTATTTGTATGTTAATAAATAAAGTTGCCTAGGGGTCAGAGCTATTAACAAGCCATAGGGAAAGCCAGGGCGGTGGTGGTGCACGCCTTTAATCCCAGCACTTGGTAAGCAGAACTAGGTAGATCTCTGTGTGTTCAAGGATACAGCCAGCATTGGAGACACACTCCCTTAATCTCAATACCAACCATAGAAGACTTGGGAGGTCTGTACAGAGAGGCCGTGACGAGACAGCCACATAGTTGGGTTTACAACCAATGAGAAGGAAGAACCAGAACTCTTTATAAGTCAAACGCACAGGAAGTAGCTCCTTTTTCGGAGAGGTCTCTGGGCGAGAGAGGCTAGCTGGCGGAAAGTGGGTAAGGCTCCTACCTCTGACCTCTTGGGCTTTCACCTTTACATTGGCTCTGTGTTTCTTATTTAATAAGGTGGTCGGTTACATCTACAGAGGTATCATGGGGTCTTGAGGTAGATTGATTCCCAATATTCTGAGAAGTTGCCATACTGATTTTCAAAGTGACTATACAAGTTTGCACTCCTACCAACAGTGGAGTATTCCCCTTGTTCCACATTCTCTGATGTCATAAGCTCTCATCAGTGTTTTTTTTTTTTTATCTTAGTCATTATGACAGGTGTAAGATGGTATCTCAGAGTCATTTTGATTTGCATTTCCCTCATGACTAAGGATGTTGAGCAATTCCTTAAATGTCTTTCGGCCATTTGAGATCCTTCTGTTGAGAATTCTCTGTTTAGCTCTGTAGCCAATTTTTAATTGATGTCTAGTTTCTTGGGTTCTTTATATATTTTGGAGATCAGCCCTCTGTCAGATGTGGGGTAGGTGAAGATCTTTCCCATTCTGTAGGCTGTCGTTTTGTCTTATTTACCATGTCCTTTACCTTACAGAAGCATCTTAGTTTCAGGAGGTCCTATGTATTAATTGTTGCTCTCAGTGTCTGTGCTTCTGGTGTTATATTTAGGAAGTGGTCTCCTGTGCCAGTGCATTCAAGACTACTTCCCACTTTCTCTTCTGTCAGGTTCAGTGTAACTGGATTTATATTGAGATCTTTGATCCAATTGGACTTGAGTTTTGTGCATGGCAACAGATATGGATCTATTTGCAATCTTCTATATGTTGACATCCAGTTATGCCAGCACCATTTGTTGAAGATGCTTTCTTTTTTCCATTGTACAGTTTTGGATTCTTTGTCAAATATCAGGTGTTCATAGGTGTCTTCAATTCCATTCTATTGGTCCACATGTCAGTTTTTATGCAAATACCAAACTGTTTTTATTAATATAGCTCTGTAGTAGAGCTTGAAGTCAGGGATGATGATGCCTCCAAAATTGCTTTATTGTACAAGATTGTTTTAGCTCTCCTGGGTTTTTTTGTTTTTCCATATGAAGTTGAGTATTGTTCTTTCCAAGTCTGTGAAGAATTGTGTTGGGATTTTGATGGGGATTGCATTGAATCTGTAGATTGCTTTTTGGTAAGATTGCCATTTTTACCATGTTAATCCTACCTATCTGTGAGCATGGGAGATCTTTCCATTTTCTGATACCTTCTTCAATTTCTTTCTTCAAAGACTTAAAGTACTTGTCATACAGGTCTGTCACTTTCTTGCTTAGAGTTACACCAAGGTATTTTATATTATTTGTGGCTATGGTAAAGGGTGATGTTTCTCTGTTTTTTTTTCAGCCCATTAATCATTTGTATATAGGAGGCCTAGTGATTTTTTTTTTAGTTAATCTTGTGCCCTGCCACATTACTGAAGGTGTTTATCAGCTGTAGTTCTGTGGTAGAATTTTTGGTGTCACTTTTGTATACTATCATAGCATCTGCAATCATGAAAGTTTGACTTCTTCCTTTCTAATTTGTATCTCCTTGATCTCCTTTTGTTGTCTTATTGCTCTAGCTAGAACTTCAAGAACTATATTGAATAGAATGGACATCCTTGTCTTGTTCCTGATTTTATTGTAATTGCTTTGATTTTTCTCACCATTTAATTTGATGTTGGTTGTCAGCTTGCTGTAAATTGTTATTATGTTTAGGTATGTTCCTTGTATTCCCGATCTCTCCAAGACCTTTATCATGAAGGGGTGTTGGTTTTGTCAAAGGCTTTTTCATCATCTAATGAGATGATCATGTGGTTTTTTTCTTTCAGTTTGTTTATATAGTGTATTACATTGACAGATTTTTGTATGTTGAACCATTCCTGCATTTCTGGGAGGACGACTAAATGATCATGGTTGTTGTTGTTTTTTATGTGCTCTTGGATTGAGTTTGCCAGTATTTTATTGAGTAATTTTGCATCAATATTCATGAGGGCAGCTGGTCAGTAATTCTCTTTCTTTGTTGCATCTTTGTGTGGTTTGGGTATCTGGGTAACTATAGCCTCATCAAATGAGTTTGTCAATGTTTCTTCTGTTTCTATTATATGGAAGAATTTGAGGAGTATTGGTATTAGCTCCTCTTTGAAATTCTGGTAGAATTTTATGCTGAAACCATCTGGCCTTGGACTTTTTTTGGTTAAGAGATTTTTTTTTTTTTAATTTTACAATACACTTCAGTTCTACATATCAGCCACTGATTCCCTTGTTCTCCCCCCTCCCACCCCCTCCCCTTCCCCCCAGCCCACCCCCCATTCCCACCTCCTCCAGGGCAAAGCCTCCCCCAAGGACTGAGACCAACCTGGTAGACTCAGTCCAGGCAGGGCCAGTCCCCTCCTCCCAGGCCGAGCCAAGCGACCCTGCATAAGCCCCAGGTTTCAAACAGCCAACTCATGAGCACAGGACCCGGTCCCACTGCCTGGATGCCTCCCAAACAGATCATGCCAATCAACTGTCTCACCCATTCAGAGGGCCTGATCCAGTTGGGGGCCCCTCAGCCATTGGTTCATAGGTCATGTGTTTCCATATGTTTGGCTATTTGTCCCTGTGCTTTATCCAACCTTGGTCTCAACAATTCTCGCTCATATAAACCCTCCTCTTTCTCACTAATTGGACTCCTGGAGCTCCACCCAGGGCCTAGCCGTGGATCTCTGCATCCAGATCCCTCAGTCATTGGATGGGGTTTCTAGCACAACAATTAGAATGTTTGGCCATCCCATCACCAGAGTGGGTCAGTTTGGGCTGTCTCTCGACCATTGCCAGCAGTCTATTGTGGGGGTATCTTTGTGGATTTCTGTGGTCCTCTCTAGCACTTTGCTTCTTCCTATTCTCATGTGGTCTTCATTTATCATGATCTCCTATTCCTTGTTCTCCCTCTTTGTTCTTGATCCAGCTAGGATCTCCTGCTCCCCCAAGCTCTCTTTCCCTCGACCCTCGCCCAGGCTGTTCATGAAGATCTCATCCATTTCTCTGTCATTGGGCGATCCCCATGTCTTTCTTGGGGTCCTGTTTTCCAGGTAGCCTCCCCGGTGATGTGAGTAGCAGTCTAGTCATCCTGGAACTCTCCTCCACTGCTGATGGGAATGCAAGCTTGTACAACCACTTTGGAAATCATTATGGCGCTTTCTTAGAAAATTGGGAATCAATCTCCACCAAGATCCAGCTATTCCACTCTTGGGCATATACCCAAGGAATGCTCAATCATACCACAAGGGCACTTGCTCAGCTATGTTCATATCAGCATTGTTTGTAATAGCCAGAACCTGGAAACAACCTAGATGTCCTTCAGCTGAAGAATGGATAAAGAAAATGTGGTACATATACACAATGGAATACTACTCAGCAGAGAAAAACAATGACATCATGAGGTTTGCAGGCAA
>CABHPP010109847.1:16906-37003 GCA_902168425.1 Peromyscus attwateri | reverse complement strand
GTGTGTGTGTGTGTGTGTGTGTGTGTGTGTGTGTGTGTGTGCGCGCGCGCGTGCGTGTGTGTGTGTGTGTGTGTGTGCGCGCGTGCGTGTGTGTGTGTGTGTGTGTGTGTGTGTGTGTGTGTGTGTGTGTACATACACACAATTAGGACAAAATTATTAATACTTTCTGAAATGGCCCTGAACACATTGCTGCCACTTAGCACTACATAGTTTCTCAAAGGAGTGTTCTCAGCATTGATGGTTATAAAGTCAAAACACTAGTGAGCTCTGAGAAAACGTCAATAACTGCCTCCTGAAGAATCAAATACTCAGCCACGATTTAATTCTTCACAGAAATAAAAACACCTGCTTCAGTAGTATGCAAATTTGCT
Organism: Peromyscus attwateri; assembly: GCA_902168425.1. Taxonomy (NCBI): domain Eukaryota; kingdom Metazoa; phylum Chordata; class Mammalia; order Rodentia; family Cricetidae; genus Peromyscus; species Peromyscus attwateri. Next base: position 36,632 of record CABHPP010109847.1, on the reverse strand, counting down.
TTTGTCTTTGATAAAGTGTGTGTATACCAAAGAATTGTTTTTAAAATAAATTTCTTTATGATTTATCATCAGTAAATATTTGATTTGCACACTTATTTAGATACTTAAATACCCCAGTTATGGCCAATGTTGATAGCACACAGTCAAGAAGGCTTTCTGGATAAGGGATCCAGAAAGGACAGAGTTTCAAAACTTGGCCTTGGCAGGACCAGCAGCAGCAGCCTGGAGCTGGGCTCCAAAGAGGTCTGCCCTGTCAGCCTAACTGGGTAAACTGGCCTCTGTTTGACATTCCTCCCGGTATTTTTAGATCTTAACTATGTGTACAAACCATGTAAAGATGCTAGAAAACACTGTGCCAGATCCTAGCCTGTTGAGAGAGACTTAGTATTTGTGTACTTGGGGGTGGGGGTGCGCTTGGCCCTGCAGGTGGGCCGGTAAGGATGTTAGAGGCTGACAACAGGATGTCTTTCCTTTATCTCCTCTCCATCTTACTTTTAAGACAGGATCTCAGCCTCTTACTGAACCAAAAGCTTGCCATTTTGCCTTGGCTGGCAACAGCAGGCCCCTGGGATCTACCTGTCTCTACCCCCAGTGCTGGGTTACGGTCATGTGAAATCGATCTGGCTTTGATGTGGGACCTAGGGATCTGAACTCAGATCCTCATCCTCGCACAGCAGACACTGAGCCATCTCCCAGCCCCAGCATTTGTCTATTTTTGAAATAGTTAACAATGACTAATTGCCCTGGTGATACTAATCTGAGCTGAGCAGGAACAGAGCAAGGAAATGGGCCAGGGAGACAGGACGAAGCAGGGTTTGGGAGAGGGACAAGTTCACCTGGATTCCTGAAGAGGCAAAGTGGTTCGTGTCTACTAATGACCACATCAGAGCTAAGGTGTGGGCTTTCCCCTCCCACTCCAGGCCTCCCCTCCCCTAGACCCAAAGACCACACACACACACACACACACACACACACACACACACACACACACCAGCAGTCTGCTTAGGCATATTGTACCTGTTCTGCCATGTGAGTCCCCGAATAGGGCTGTGATACAGGCTGGTCCACTTCTAAATAATACCTAGGAGGATTTGTTAGCAAGGAGCACAAATTAAAGGCAACACATTATCTGTCGCTAAGAAATAAACCCACACTTTGGGATAAGCTATGAAATAGTGTTTATAAACACACACACCTACAGTCCCCAGTGTATCAATGACAAAGCTCAGTCACCATGCAGAACTGAGGTCTGCTTCTGCAAACCAGCCCATCGAGAGGACTCTGTTTAATGGTTGTTCAAACAGGAAACTGTTTAGGCTTTCTCATCCATGGCTCAGCCACGCTCCCTTCCCCTCAGGACTCTCTGGCTACTTTTGTGGACCTAAAGGATTTACTCTGATTTAAAACTGGGCGTGTCTACACTCACACTCTTTTCAAAGGCCCTCCGTCCTACTACTTTGGATTCTCAAAGCCCAAAGCAGAGCTGCAGCATCATGGTATTAACCAGAAGATTCACAATGAGGTGAGAGGGGGTGGGGCGCAGGGGGCCCTCTTCCCCTTCCCTCCCCCCACCTTCCTACTGTTCATAACTCCAGGGCTAGGCAGGGAAGAGTGTGTACCTCCATCCTCACCTGTTACTTTCCTATTACCCCTTCCAGGAGCCACAGCTGTCCAAAGCCTACTCTACCCCAGGTCCATGGGTTCTTGGATGTAGGGTACACTTTCTAGTCATTGCAAGCCCCTCAGAAACTGCCTCCCACATCACTCCTCCCTGTCAGGTCTACACCGGCAGGTCCCAACTCCATCCATGCCTGTTATCTTCTCAGGGAATGGGTTTTTTCATTTGTTTTCTGAAACAGGGTGCTATGTAGCCCAAGCTATCCTCAAACTCTCTTTGTAACCATTAATGACCTTGAATTTCTGATCTCCCTGCCTCCACCTCCTAAGTGCTAGGATTACAGATGTGTGTCACCATGCTGGGTTTATGCAATGCTGAGCATTAAACTTGAGTAAGTGAGCACACAAGGCAAGCTCTCTACCAACTGAGCTACCCCGACCCCAAAAGGAAAAATGCACATTTCCTTTTACACAAAAGCTGGCCTGTTTTCCACTCACCTGCAGGACCTTGGCTCAATGAGAGATTTCAGTGCCCTCTGGCCCTAAACTTTGTAGGGGGTGAGGCTGGGAGGAGGCCCCATCTCTATGTTCAGAGAAGCCCCAAACTCCAGAGACCAAGCATGACTTTTACCTAACAATTCTGGGCGGCTTCAGTTTCTGCAGCTCCTGGTGACTGAGATTTCTGCCCTCTTGTTTTTCCAGTGTCAGTGTCTGTCAGCCCCTCCCTGGGTGTGGAGGTCACAGGAAAAGGAAATGCCGAGGCACTTCCTGTGTGTGAGACTGACAGTCCTGTACCTCTGTGCCTCTTCTAAACGGCCTCCTTCACATTTCTTACCTGGAACCCTGAAGAAGTTAACACTTGCTAGATCTATTTTAGCTACTCTTTGGGGATTCCAGCAGGTTATGGATATGTGTGGTACCTTGTCTTAAAAAACGTCAATGATACATTATCCATACATATGCATGAAACATAATTTATTCTATATTGTATAACATATGTATAATGTACACCTATGTATGTATGAGGGTTTTTGACGTCTGTGACTTCAACTTTAAGGCTGTTGGTCAAACTTCTGGGTCAACTGAGAGTTCCGTTTAACAGCATTTTATGCTGCCAGCTCTGATGCTCTGGGACCCTCAAACAGGGAAATCTAGGAGACGGGCAGTGCCGACTCCCCCAGACTCTGATCCCAGGTTGGCATGTTACTTGTGCACTGACTCGGGACACCTGTAGCCCACCCCAACCAGAGCCCCTGGTAACTGTGGTTACCTTGTGTCCCACTGGGAGATGTTCTGAACCTAAATCTTGCTGCTCAAGCTTCTTAGTCTCAGGCCTCTGTGGTTTTTTTTTTTTTAATTATTATTCTGTTGCTTTATCGAGGTCTATTGCTGGGTAGCCTATCATAGAGACACTGAAGCTCTCCGTATTCAATCTCAGTGTACCTTCTTAGATTTAGCCAAGGAAAGGGGAGAGGAGGAAAGGAGGAGAGGAAGTGAGGAAAGGAGGGGAGGGAAAGAAAAGTTCAATGTTCCAGGGCCCACCCTAGAATCCCTTCCCCAGGGCTCAGGAGTCTGTCTCTGGGCTGCCTTTTGGGTTACCTTTCCAGTGTCAATCAGCTGCGGCACTCACAAGACCCACTTCTTGTCTGACCAGAGCAGTGCTCATTCTGTGTTTCATTCTCACGTTGTGTGCACCAGTCTCTCCCTCTCTCCCCCTCTCCTTCTTTCCCCTCCCCCTCTCTCCCTCTCCTTCTTCCCCCTCTCCCTCTCTCCCTCCCCTCCCTCTCCTCTCTCCCTCTCTCCCTGTCTCCCCTCCCCTCTGCCTCCTCTCTCTCCTTCCCATCCTCTTCTAGCGCCTGGCTGAGCCCTGACTAAAGGCTCCAGGTGATTGTACCAGTGGTTTTGTTTCTCCTGGCTGCAGGCCACTTGCACGCATAGTCACGCATAGTCACGCATAGTCACGCCGCAAAGGCTCTGAGCGTCTCCCCTGCAGCCGCTCTGCCCATTCCATCTCCGTGCTTGGCAGCCTACTTCCAAGAGCAGCACCTGGCCCGTGTGCCCGAGGCTTCCTCCAGCTGCAACAGCACACCTGGAGCAGGCCAGGTGCAGAGAACCAGCACCCTCCCTTCCCTCCAGCCACAGCTTGCCACCAACCGATAGGAGCTGGTGACCAAAATGCCCAGTCCCCTTGTTCCTTAGATAAGAGATCTCTACACTGATCTCAGAGCTCCCCAGAGCAGGGGTACCCCCACAGCCCTTATGTGTTCCCCTTCATCCTCTGGCATGCAGGATGCTAGCTGGCTCAGAACATGCTGCCAGGGAAACTCAAACCCAAGTTCTCCAAGCCAGATAAGAAACTATCATGGACAGACAGATGGACCAACAGACTCTGGCTCAGACCAGCTTCCAGAGCCAGACACATTCCTGTCTCATATCTCAAGGAGAGGCTGTATGGGCAGGGAATCTTGCAACCCAGAAGCAGGCAGCTAAGAAAGGGCCAGGAGAAATTACCCCTCATTCGTCCTTCTTTGACTTTTTGTGTGCTCCTATCTAGAAGCTGGAACCCAGACACTCCTTCTGCTCACAGCCCCCAGTCTGGTGCTGAGCTGTCTGAGGATGTCTCCCTTTCCTGATCCTGAGAGCCAGGCTGCCATGTTCATGGACCACCCCAACATGCCAGCAATTGTCTTGGGCCGTTGGAAGGAAGTCAGCAAAACCATTCACTGACTAGAGAGACTGCTCCCAGGAAACAGATTCAAAGTTAAACCTACACACTCTTCTCTCCCGTCAGAAGACAGGCAGCCCATTATCTCTGTCACCTGTGTCAATCAGAGCAGTGACTAATTCGGTATCTAATATTGCAAACGTGACTTAAAGGCCTCAGATGAGGTCAGGAAAATGCATACTACAGCCACAAATGGTACAGGTGGAAGTATTGTCCCACTCCTGCCTCCAAGCTTGTCTGAAGTGTGTGTGTGTGTGTGTGTGTGTGTGTGTGTGTGTGTGTGTGTGTGTGTGTAATCACATTCATAAGGTCATGCAAAACTCTACCCACTGTCTTTGGTGGGGGTGGCCTGAAGGAGAAAGACGTGTCCTTGCAGCAAAGTCACACCCATTAAAAATCAATGTTACCTGGAAAGAACAATAACCCCAAGGTTCAGAGACTGGAGGGTGCTGTGGTACACAGGCTGTTTTCCAGCCATGACATCAGGATTGGTACCCTGAAACCAGAGTGCCTGTGATTGCTTACACAAGATCAGTTCTTTCAAGATTCTTTTGGGTGGCTTATTAGACACACACACACACACCCTTTCTGAGGATATTTTAGGAATTAATAATTGGTGGGAGGGATGGAGAAGGCAACTCTTCTTTGGTGGTATAGCTGCCTGTAAATTGACCTGTAAATTATCCCTCACCCATGGTCCTATAAATAGCCCTAATTAAATCCATTGGTTCAACAAGCTAGACATGGGTGGAGTCATTTCTTGGGTCTGTTGTTGCCCTCTCTATTTGGAGTGAATAGAAACTCCAGAGGAAATCACAGAATACTTAGCATCCAAACAGGAATGTGGCAGAAGCCAAGATGGGTTTGTGGAGATCAGCTGCATGGTCCCTGGGTTAGATGTAAGATTTGTGATTGAAGTAAAGTCATCTGCGGTGGATCATCAGGGGTAACAGCTCTGATTTTCTCCATGAGGTATGAAACGGTGTGCCTCCTTACTACAGAAGTAGTTGCTCCACCCCCACCATTCATGATAAAAAATGCAGCTGAGACTGCTTCATGTGAAGATAGAGTGTCCATGGGGGAATTCCATGTGGCTGTTCTAGTTTGCCTTTCCATTGCTGTGAAATATTCTCTGACCAAAAGCAATTTGGGGAGGAAGGAGTTTTTTTTATTTTATTCATCCACAACCCAATCCCCAAACCAACATGGTCAGATTCACCACAGCAACACCCCACTCTTGGTACCAATTTCTATACTAGTTTGTTTTCTGTCTCTATGATAAAACACTCTGACCAAAAGCAACTTGGGGAGGAAAGGGTTTATTTAGCTTATATTTATATTCCAGGTTATAATACATCATTGAAGAAACTCAGAGCAGGAACTCAAGCAGAAACCATAGAGAAGCGCTGCTTACTGGCTTTGCTCCCTGAATCATGCACGGCTAGCTTTCTTACATAGCCCAAGCCCGCCTGCCTAGGGGTGGTACCACCCGAAGTGGACTGTGCTCTTCCACATCAGGCAACAATCAAGATAGTCTCTCACAGACATGGCCACAGGTCAATGTGATCCAAGTAATTCTTCAATCAAGGTTCCTCTTCCCAAGTGACTCAGGTTGTATCAAGATGACAATAAAAATTAACCAGCACACCAATTGCGGTGGCACACCCTGGTAGGATTTGCTGAAAGAGGCAGAGGCAGGAGAATCACAACTTCAAGGCCAGCCTGGGCTACATATTCTTGGAGGCTAGAGAGATGGTTCAGTGGTCAAGAACACTGACTGCTCTTCCAGAAGACCTGGGTACAATTCTGACCATCCACATGGCAGCTTACAACTGTCTGTAACTCCAGTTCCAAGGGATCCAACACATTCACATAGACACACATGCAGGCAAAATACCAATGCACATAAAATAAAAATAATTTTTTTTTAAAGAAAAAACCAACCAGTTCCATGGCCATCTTTTTGGATGTGGTACAGAGTGGCACACCTCCTTGATGAATGATATCCTGCCGTGAGAGCACAGGGATGACCCCAATATAGCTGATGAACAAGGAAATACCTTGCAATTCCTAAAAGTAGCACATGTGGCATGGGATTGTGAGCAAGCTGTGCTGCCTCGTGTGTACTGTGCTGTGAGAAATACGTGACTAAGACTCAGTTGCTTCCTCTGAAGGATAAAGGCTATGTGGGTGATTCCTCCACATTGGCTTCTGACTTGGCAGAGAAGCGGGGACAGGAGGAGAGAGCCAAAAGTAAGGAGGGAGATAAGGAGGTGCCCTCCACGTCTAACCTTAAGTACAGAGGACAGGGACTCTGTGATCCGGCTAGGTGGGCGCTTTGATGATGGCCCAGTAGGGGAAACTCAGACAGTTAAGGAACGCTGTCTGAACTGATTGAATTGGGAAAGCCTTTTCAACAAGAGAGGAGAGAGCCCCTCACAGCATAATGGGGAAGGGTGTGGGACATGGGCTTAGAAACAGTGATATAAGTCTACCCAGTCCTCCGTGAGACAAAGACTGTATAATCTGAGGCAAATGAAGAAAATCAGTCCCAGAACACTGACTTAGGAGAGCCAGGCGGGACATTTGGTCATCACTGGCTGAGGCCTCAAAGCTACCAGGGACTGGAAAGTGAGAGAGGAAGCTGGGCCTTACCAAACGAACCAAGTGTGAGAGAAGCAGTGCTTAACGCCCCATCCACATGACAGAAGCAGTGTTTAACGCCCCGTCCACATGACAGACTGAGCATGCCAGACTGTCTTTAAGGGAGAGTTAGGAAAGAAGTGCATTGTCAGGGACCTTGGGCCTGCTGTGGGCTCTTGTGGCTTTGCTGAGCCCCATGTGGGGGAGGGGTCACGATCTTTATGAAGTAGGGGGAATTCTGGCAGATCTGAGTGACAGGCTAGCACGCACATATGACTTACAAGGTGCTGATGCAATCAAAGGGTGCAAAAATGAAAAACCAGATAAAGAGGCCTCTCCAGGTTATCTCAAAGTAAACGGTGCAAGATTTATGATCAGGCCAGAGTTCCTAGGAAAGAAACTGACACAAACCAAATGCTATGTCTGAGCACTTCTGGAAGGCTTTACAGCCTGAACAACCGTTCACTAAAGGGGTGAAAGAGGTGAGGCTCGTCATCACTGGACTTGCTACTATGGAGGAAGATCTCATGGAACCATCTTAAGCATAACTCTAATTGAGTGGCCAAGGATGTCTATAAGTGAGAACCCCATAGGGTGGCAGAGATTCCATGTTGAATCCCGGATCTATTGGTATCTTGCTAATATAAAGCATGTTTGGGCTTGTGTGAATGCTAGGGCAGATATGTCTTGGTTCCTGGAGGCTTCCAGGAGTATTGGGGGCACTAGACATTAGTGCATAGCTATGGAAATTGAGTAGTACACATGATTAAGCTTGTCCCAGAGATGGGGAACTATTCACTTTGACAATGCCATATACACTCCTCCCCTGAAGGTGCAGATTGATCACCCATCCAGGGTCCTTCCAGCAGCCAGATGTGGCCAGTAAGAAGGCAAAGGCCACAGCACTTTTCAAGAGCTTGTCAGACCCAGAGAGGCGGCTGGAGTCAATTGTCTGAAGCCATAGGGGCGAGCAGAGCTCTGCTCTCCATTGGCACCCAGCTGGGCAGAGCAGTTTAAGCCATTCTCTCCCAGACTGTCTGGGGTGGCAAGACACACAGCAGCCTCATAATAGTGCCCCAGAATGAGAAAGCTAGAGAGCTTGTGGAGAATGTGGGTTAAGACAGACTGTGGGTTAAAAAGAACTCAAGAAGCAAGTGTCTTCCATCCACGCCACTGCATCCAGCACTGTTCTTTGGAGGAAGCAACTGACCGCAGTGATGGAGTTTTTGTAGCTTGCACTGGACTTTGCTGACTTTTTGTCTGCTTGTACCTCCTTAGGTGCTGAATTCTGAGAGCAATTAACTTATTTAGAATAGACGGCAGTGGTCTTTACAGATCTTGTTCACCCTCTGGAAAGGGTACATTATAATGCGAACCTCTGAGTTGTTTGTTTGTTTGTTTGTTTACTGATACAGAAAATCATGTGAAAGTGGTACATACACACCTACTGTAGTGAGACTTGGAAGTCAGCCCATGTAGGGTCCAGGGACCAGGCACAGCTGTGAATATCCAGTGAGTTTTATAGTTGGATGAGGTACAGGTAGTACTCAACAGGGTGATGGAAAAAAATACTTCAATTGCCTATACCTATAAATGTAAAAGCATTGATTAAATAATTCAAACTCAAATAGTCAAAATAAACAATTCAAACCCCTTATATGAGTGAGGAAAAGAATACCCATAGATTGTTTGTTTGTTTGTTTAATGAAAATACAGATGCCACAGATGGGCTATCTCCATACAATTTTGGCTGGGGAGGCTCCTGAGCTGCCCTCCAATACAGGCTATTATCACTGTTATTGGTTATAGGCCAGAAGAAGATGGCAAGTCTCTATTGCTGAAGATACTGTACATTTTGGTTGGAGGACAGGAGGAAATCAGGCTGGGACTGAGCTAGAAGCTCTCTCCCTTCTGGCTAGCACTGATAGTGCCAGAAGGGACTGTGTAGCTTACTGGGGGAGAATTTTCACTTCTCAGCAATGGACCTTTTCATGTCAGGAAGATGTGTTCACTGACACAACAGTGGTGTGGCCAATATGGGTGAAAACAATAAACCGTAGGAGGGTTTTAAATGGGAGAGAACCCATGTTTGGAACCATAAGCTGGGACAAAAATCCGAGGTTGGGGGGGGCATAGGTCCTAGTGGGAAAGCTACTGTTGTCATTTTGCTGAATGTACAAACAACCCTTATGTTTACACCCCTAAGTTATTGATGTTAGTAAGGGAGACTTCTTTTTGCAGAGAATGGAGGTTACTGCAGACACTCACACTGGTTAAAAATGCTAAAAAAAATGTCTGTTGCCATGATATGACAACCTAATTCTTAGCCCTAAATGGGAGGAAATCATCATGCATTTATTTCAGCCCCCTTCAGAGCTCAGGGAACATTGAGGGGACAGAAAGAAAGAGCGGGATGAACTACTCTGTAACCATGTTCTCTAAACATGACGTAGACATGGCTGTCTCAAAATCAGAGCAGCTGTGATGAGACCCTCACAGATTCAGACCCACTAACAATCCCTCACGACACAAGAGACATTCTTCCTTGAGAACATGCAGTCTGTTAGCAATTACTGTGGGGATGGGGGAATGCTTTTCTTCCATCCTGTAGCTGCCCTTAAGTTGTCCATTCTCCTGTGAGTAACTCCCTATCCATGTGCCCCTAGATAACCCCAGCTGACTTCACTGCTTCGCCAATCTAGACTTGGATGAAATAACATCACGGTCTGCCATTGTCCACTTATTTATTTGTGATGAATATAAATAGACTCCCCAAGAATGATCACACAGCAGGGGTGTAACTCAGTGGTAGAGCACACACTTAGAACACATGGATTTGTTCTTCTGCACCCCAAATCAAAAGCATAGGAGCTTATGGTGGAGGTGCTCCACGACAGGTCCCCTGTGCCAGTTCCCACTGAGGAGATGTTGGCTGGAACCCGCCTGGAGGATGTCTGCTTGGCTAGGGCATGATTTCCACTTCTGATCCAAAAATGAGTTGAGGAGGGGAGGGTGGATAGCGCAAAGGTGGGCTCCCCAGCAGCAGCACTCCAGTCCCAGAGGGCTCCAGTCCCCAGTGTCCTGGGCAGGCTAGAGCACTGTCGTGCCCCGAGCTCAGTAGCTGGAGGGGAACTTTCCTTGCATGTTTTGCCAAAACACTCAAATTTTGGCTGCCAAGCACGATGATTTATTTGTATGTCTTCATCGCAGGCAATTATTTTTTAGCACCTTGCTGAGCATGCTGGGTGATCTCATCTTAGGAAAGAGCTCGTTTCCTTTGGAGCGAAAGTGAGAGGCACAGCCTCCCTTTTGCCTCAGCCAGAACTTCTATCCTTTCTCCTTGGCCTCTTCCAAAGAGGTGAGGAACCAGGTGGCCTGTGTCTCAGGAGAGCCACACACAGGTTTGCCTATAAAACTCATCTGGAGTTGGATGCCAAAAGCAGCTTCCTTTTGAAGAGAGACAGCCTTTTATTCAGAGGGAAAAACAAGAAGAAAAATACTTCAGTTCTGCTTTGCAAGTTGAAAACTTTACTGAAAAAGCAAGCTTCACACGACCAATGCCTCCCATTTCCAGATGTAGGTAGCGGGATGAGAGACCTGCAGAAATGGCTGAGGGAGCTAGGAGGAAGGAGAGGGACAGTGGGACCCACAGTAGGCTGGGCAGAAGACTCTAGGCAGAGGGAAAGGAAGGAAGAGAGCCTTCCAGAAGCCTCCTGCTTCTCTTACCAACTGAGCAATTTCTCCTCATGCCATTACACCCCACCCCACTCCTCACCAGAATTTGAATCCTGCATCCACCATCACCTGCTTCCCACAAGGAGGTCTCCTTGGCTGTGTACGTGAAGTGTGCACTGTAGGATAGGCAGAAGGGGGGACTGTAGCTGGAGAGTTTTCTCTCCAGGTCCCGCCAAGTGACAGCCCACTTACAAAATAAACACACAGACACATATTATTTAAACTGCTTGGCCTAATGGCTCAGGCTTCTAGCTATCTAGTTCTTACATCTTAAATTAATCCATTTCTATAAGTCTATACCTTGCCACGTGGCTCATGGCTTACCGGCATCTTCACATGCTGCTTGTCATGGCGGTGGCTGGCAGTGACTCTCTTCGCCTTACTGTTCTCTCAATTCTCCTCTCTGTTAGTCCCGCCTATACTTTCTGCCTGGCTACTGACCAATCAGTGTTTTATTTATTGATGAATAAGAGCAACACATTTGACATACAGACCATCCCACAGCAGGGGACCACTGTGAACCATAGATGTCTGAATAGGAGTCAACTCTCCCAAGTACACGAGCTTCCTGTCCCTGCTCACTTGGTGTCTCACTCTCTCTGAGTGACCTCACCCATGGCTAGCCTTTTGCTCTGTCCACTCCTTGACTCCCTCCGGCTCCCTCAACAGTAACCTATAGCAGTGATTCCCCAACTCCATCATCAGCCCATGCTCTCTAGTGCCATAGACCAGGCTGGGCAGCATGTGTGTTTCCATGGCTACAAATGTCCCAGAAGGGATGGATGGAATGGATGGGATATCCAGGCCCTTTGATGTATAGCAGCATCTCCGGGTGACACATCGGCATGGCGTCATGGGTCAGTGTAGCACTGTGGCCACAAGGGCTGGAGAGAGGTAGGAGCCTGGTAGCGAGAGGGAAGTGGTGTCAGGGGCTCAGTCAGCTTAAGCAGCTGCAAGAGGCATGGTTTCATCGACACAGTTTCTAATCCGATCCTGGATATGGTGTGGAACTCTTTCCATTCATCCACAAAACAGTCATGATAAAAACTGCCCAAGTGGGCTGGGTGGTGGTGGTGCACACCTTTAATCCCAGCACTTGGGAGGCAGAGGCAAGTAGATCTCTGTGAGTTCGAGGCCAGCCTGGTCTACAGAGTGAGTTCCAGAACAGCCAGGGCTGTTACACAGAGAAATCCTGTTTTGGAATTTAAAACAAAACAAAAATGTCCAACAAAGGCCATGATTCCCCACCCTGCGAAACCCGAAGGGCAGCCCCTGAGCTGTGACACCACGGAGGCATGTTCAGGGCTGGAGATTCCGGGGCACCTCCCAAACACCAGAGATTGGGGGACCTCGAGATGATGACGCACGTGCTGGCAAGGGAAAGCTCTAACTCAAGTGAGTCTGCAAAGAAACAGAGCGACTCCAAGCACAAACTCAGGAGCCGAAGCTTGGCGTTGCCACCCGTTAGCTTGTGATTTAAAGCTTGTTTCTTGGCCTTTCTCTGCCTCAGTTTTCTTGCCGGAAGAATGGGAACCAGAGCAATCATCTCCGTGGAGCTGACATGAAAGATTAAATGATTAAACAAGACAGGTTGGCATAAGCTGCTTCCAACAGTGCCTGGAGGAAAGAAAGTACCATGCAAGGATTTATGAAACAAATTCGATGTTTGCTATGAGTGGAGTTATCTACCTAAGACTGCACACTTATTTCTACTCGGAAGGCGGTGGGGGCCCTGCAGTGTCTGGAAAACGAAGGGCCAGAGAATGGACGCCACTGTGTCTCCTGTCAGGACCTACTTCATCTTCCTTTGCACCTAATCATCTCTCTTTGAAGTGACACCAGACAGAAGTCCTCCTCCCTCGCCTGAGAGCCCCGGCATCAGCGCTCTCTGTGGCCCATATGCACCCAGACCAGTGACATCACCGGGTGAGAAGGATGTGCTTGTGCAGACAAGGCAAAGGGATGACGTGCAGGGAGGGCTTGAAACACCCAGGGACCTGCTTCCCGGCCCTTTGATGTATAGCAGCATCTCCGGGTGACTCATCGGCATGGCATCATGGGTCAGCGTAGCACTGTGGCCACAAGGGCTGGAGAGAGGTAGGAGCCTGGTAGCGAGAGGGAAGTGGTGTCAGGGGCTCAGGCCAGGGGGGCAAGACTGGGATGGAGGCTTGTCTCGTAAATGGAGCTGTGCTTCATATAAGGACATGGAGGACAGAGAGGCTGTGAGCTGTTTTAATTTAACTTACAATGGAGCAATGTCCTAGCAGAGACATCCTAGGTTGAACATGTCATAACCGACAAGGTGTTAGATATACCTGCCAACCACTCATCCACACAGGACTCTGTGGAGGGTTAGTTTTTCCCCTGTGAGTTTTTGTTTGTTTGCTTGTTTTGTTTGCTTCTGGCTGGAAGCTGTGGCTCTCTGTTACCAAAGGCTGTGCCACATATCATAAGCTGGGGGCAAGATCAGAACTCAGAATATGAAATGCATTCTGAACTGATGTTGCTTTTGTATCATTGTGAAGCTGATAACTCTGAGAGGAACCATCCAGACAAACATGCATGCATACATACACAGAGAGAAATATTTCAGTCTTTAAAAAGGACATCCTGCTATTTGTGACAGTATGGCTGGCCCTAGAGAATACTGTGTTAAGTGCAATAAGCTAGACATAGAAAAATGAATAGCATGTGATCTCACTCTTATGTGGAATCTAAAAAGAAAAAACAAAAACAACAACAAAAAAGCTCATGAAAGCAATTCGTGCATGAGGTATGGTTGCTAGAAGGATATAAATCAAAGGGTGCAAAGTCTCAGTGATGCAGGACCAGTATGCTCTGAAGTATAACACAGGTTGTAGCTACCTGTACTGCATTGTATAGTTGACACTTGCTGAAAGCAGATCCATGTTCTCACACCAGCCCAAAGAAGGTTGCTGTGTGGGCTGATGGGTAGGTTCACTGGCTTGATAACAGCAATAATTTCATACCATATACATAAATTAAAAAGCATTTTGGAAACCTTAAGTTAATATAGTTTCTGTTCTCCAGATTACCTCACTGAAGCTGAATAGGGGGTGAGGGGAAAGGGTCAGAACTGGAGAGAAAAAGGAACCTACGGTCATGAGAATCCAGACACCTAAGATTGAGACTGCAGGTCACACAGAAATCATGAGGGTGAGCAGGATCAGATGGCTCTGTGTGTGTGTGTGTGTGTGTGTGTGTGTGTGTGTGTGTGTGTGTCTGTCTGAATCTGAAGCCTGGGCCCTTACTTCTGACCACTACTGTTTCTCAAAGCCTCCCATCCCTCCTGGGTTAACAATCTAGAGCAGCAGTTCTCAACCAGTTGGACAATTTTTCTGATCCTTGTGGCCAAAGAAACAAAAAACCAAGTCCTTCTTGGTGTGGACCCAATGCAGCCCAGGTTGTGAAGTGGGAGCCTGGTCAAGGATGTGTACCTGAGCAGCATCTCTGATGTCCCAGGAGCCTCTGGGCCCAGTCTCTGTGGGGTTGCAACACTCTTTCAAACATGAACCTTTTGCCGGGTGTGTAGTACACATTTTGGTCTGACTACTGGGAGATATGGCCTCACCTGCTTCTGTCTGTCCTTCCTTGCCTGAGCCCTACAGAAGTGTTCAGTGATCCCAGGCAGGGTCCTGCCTGTGGCTCACACATTCTTCTCTACACCATGAATCCATTCAACTATCGATCCGAGCTCCATTATTGGCTGCAACCTCAGATATGCTGCTCCTCATACAGAACCCTATGAGACTCCTATTTGGTTGATGAAGAGCTTGGGTTCAGAGAGGACACTGAGGTAAATGGCTGAAGCATATATTCAGGTTGATATGATTCCTAATCCTCTCATTTCTGGCCCAGGGAGAAGTAGAAATCTCAGCAAAGACACTGGAACACCTTTGCCACGGTACCTCTCACCACCTGAAATCTAACCAGCCAAACTCAACCAGCAGCCCCCTCAGCGTGCTAGGCACAAGGGCTTAGGAAATAGCCCTTGCTGTCTGCTCAGGCCATGAGTGACAACAGCTGTGTGAGACTCCTTTGTGAGACTGTGTGACATCTTTGTGTACATGTTCTCTTGTGGGCAGATGCATGCGCCCGCGTAGGCAGGTAGGTGTGGAGACTGGAGGCCAGTATCAAGTGCCTTTCTCAATTGCTCTCCACCTTATTTTTTGAGACAGGGTCTCTCTTTCTGAACCTTGGGCATGCTGGTTGGGTTAATTGGCTAGCCAGCAAGCCCCCAAAATCCTCCTGTGTCCACCCCCGAGTGCTGGGATGACAGGGGAGTCTGCCACACCCGGCTTTTTACGTGGGTGTTGGGGACCAAACTCAGGTCCTCATGTCCACATAGCAAGCGCTTTACTGACTGGGCTACCTCTTCAGCTGTGTGACATCTGACAGGACCTGGATTAGCACAGACTGCCTGTGGGAAGACCTCAGCCTAGGGACATGTACCTCAAGATGTCGGGGTTGGGAAATGGGCTGGGGTGATTGGGTGATCCTGAGAAATGGGACACTACTTGTTCTGATACAGTTTCAGGCATGTGACCTTTACCTGGAGGGGGATCAAGTCAGTGGGACTTTTGGAGATAGAGCTTCTGATAAGCACCCACTGGGCTGCAACCCAGCATGTACCTACCTTCCAAACCATCCTTCTAGAACCTTCCTTCTTGTAGGAAGAGCCATGCTTTGCAGTATTCAATTGCAGAGTTCAAAGAGTGATATCCTGTTACTCATCCTTCTATCCAGTCACCCTGGCAGGAGGGAAGGTGTCTCAGCAAGCAAGCCTGAACATGGCCCCTGCCCTCCCAGACTTTGGGGAGCGACAGTTTTGGAGGCAGGCGGACAGAGCTTTCCAGCTCTAGTAATGACAATCAGATCATCTCACCCACCCCTAAACTCTCTGAACCTCAGTTTTCTCGGGTCTGAGATGTGCACAGTGACACTTGCCTCCTGGGACCCAAGGAGAGTGGAAAGATTTCATGAGGGAAAGTGTTCAGCTCACCGTAAAGATACATCGAGTACTCCAGGAAGGTTGATCTGTGACTAGACTAAGGCTCATTGCCTTTTCATTCAGGAAGTTTCCTCTGCCTGACCTTCTGGTGATGCCAAAAGTCCATGAGTTACTTTTCAGGGTCTGTTCTGGATCATTGGAGCACTTTAAAAAAGAGCTTTATTAAGATACAATTCACATGCTACACAATTCACCCACTTAAAATACACAGTTGAACATTTCTACAAGATGTTCCCAAGATGGCATAGCCATCACCACAATCTAATCTTAGAACATTTCCTCCTTCTAGTTACTTTTATTCTTAAAAATATTTCTCTGCTCTGCATCTGCAGTTTTGACTTTGTCACATAGACAATATTTTGTGCTTATTTTTTCATTTTAATTAATTTTTAGACAAGGCCTTATTATGTAGTACTGGTTGGCATAGAACACACTATGTAAGCCAGGCTGGCCTCAAACTCACAGATCCTCCTGCTTCTGCCACTTGAGTGCTGGGATGAAAGGCATGTGCCTCCACTCCTGATTTACCTTCCAGTATGAAGGTTCCAGTCACTCTCCAAATCGGCTCCAGGCACTCACTGGCCAATCTACCCTTGGCCATTCTCAGTCTCGGGAGTCAGAAGTTATGGTATATCACTGAGATTTTGATTTGCATTTCCCTGATGACTGATACTGAACATTGCATATGCTTAATTACCATTTATTCGTATATTTTCTCTGGAAAAATGCCTATCATAATCCTTTGCTCATTATTGTTATTGATTGATTGGCTGGTACCTGGCATTGAACCTAGGGCCTCTTGCATGCCAGATGAGCACTCTCCCACCGAGCTACTCTCCAGCCCCCTTTGCACATTTTTATTGGAATTATTTGCCTTCTGATGAGTTGTAAAATTCTTCATATATTCTGGAGCAAGTCTCTTAGCAGTTATACTCTTTGTGTATAGTTTCTCCCAATCTCTGAGTTATAGTTTTACTTTCTTAGTCTTAATATTTACAGCATGGGAATTTGAATTTCCAGTCAATTTATCTATTTTTCTTTTGTTGCGTAGGATTTGGGACCTATATGTTAGTACTGGTTCTTAAATGGTTCTGCCTTATTTTGTTTATTCACTTATAGTCAGCATCTCATTAATCTAGGCTGGCCTCCAATCTGATATACAGTCAACTCTACCCCCTTCCTCCCTCTCCTCCTCCTCCTTTTCCTCCCCTCACTGTGTAGTCTTGGCTGACATGGAACTTGACCTTTAGACTAGACTGTCCTTGCACTCACAGAGATCCTCCTGCCTCTACCTTTGGAGTTCTGGGATTACAGGCAGGTACCACCACCCCTGGATTTATGTGCTGTTGGGGATTGGACTCAGAGCTTCATGAGCACTCAATCAATTGAGTTACATCTCCAGCCCTCTGACATTTAAAAGGTGTCTATCACTTATCTTCTTGCCAAAATTATAGTGAGTGTATGTGTGTGTCTGTGTGTGTCTGTATGTGTGTATCTGTGTGTGTATGTGTGTGTGTATCCATGTGTCTGTGTGTATCCGTGTGTGTGTGTGTGTGTGTGTGTGTGTGTGTGTGTCTGTGTGTGTGTGTGTGTCCGTGTGTGTGTGTGTGTGTGTGTGTGTGTGTGTGTGTGTGTGTCCATGTGTCTGTCTGTGTGGCTCCTTCCCTGGCAGGACCTGGAGATCAAACTCAGGTATGCACAAGAAGCATTTGCCTGCTGAGCAATCTCAACAGTCCATAAAATGTGTCTATTATTTAAATGTGATTTTTGATATTGAATATATGACTTTAATTCCAAGTCAGGAAAAAATCCATGAATCATTTCTATAACTTTAAAGACATTAGAAGTAAACCTAAATGAAGCCTTCCTGCCGGGAAAGAAAATGGAGAACAGATGGAATGCTCTGGCTGGGCAAGGTGACAGCCTTTCCCGTTCCTCCATCGTGAGCATCAGAGACAGAAGCGGAAAGTCAGGCTGAGGGAAGCTGAGAAGATTGGAGTTATTCACTCAGTTAAGGAGAAAATTTGACACACTGTGGATCAAGTGACCAGAACATGATTCCATAGACTATTGAAACTTGACAGAGTGCCACCCTCCCTTGGTCCACTTCCTCCACCCAGCACTAACTAAAGCCGGGCCGCTGGGAGCCCCTGGTGAATCTGGACAGAGAGGGTTTTGGCTAGCCCGCAGAAAGCCCTATGAGCCTGAGGAGAGAGGGAAGGAGAGGGGGAAGATTAAGGGCAGCTGAATTTTTCTTTGGCTGTATAAGGTGAGGAGTCCTTTCAAAACAAAAGCCACTCTGGTCACAGAGCAACAGCCATATAGTGTTTTCACGGTGAGAGCCTCACTCACTTCCTTATTTCTGGTTCTCCTTTCACTGGGCCCCATCCTTGCCCCCCACTTACTGTTCCTGGAATTGGCAGAGGTGGCTTCCTACAGGGCCACCATCATTCCTGTCCTGGCTGGCCTTGCATTCCTAGGCCCTTCTGGCTCGTTTCTCTGATCTTTACCCAGCATTCTTCCTGCTGATGTCAGCTGACATGTGTAATGTGCGGGCCCCTCCCTGTGCATGGTGCTCACTCTCCATCCAATGTTCCAATCCCCACAGATTCCTATTACGGGCTTTTGACATGTAGCATTGCATTCAAAGGAGAAGCAATGAGTGTAGATAAAGAGCAGATGCGTGAAGCATGGTGACATCACAGACACTTGGACTCTTAGGGGCCACTCACTGAGAATATAAACAATACAGGTTTCTTTTTCTTTTTTTGGGGGGGGGTGCTTATTGCCATCTGAAATTGTGTTACATTTGTATTTGATGTGTCTTTATTTTCTGTAATTCCTCCTGAAATATAAACTCCACCATCTGTTTTGTGTGTTGCTGTATCCCCCAGAGCATCCAGTAGTAGTACCTACACACCAAAAGTCAACTTATGATTGAGTAACTGAGGGTCTGGCAGATGTTGGAGTGAGGTCCCTCTGCTGCTGCTACTGCTGCTGCTGCTGCTGCTGCTGCTGTTTCTGCTGCTGCTGCTGCTGCTGCTGCTGCTGCTGCCGCAGCTGCCGCCGCCGCCGCCGCCGCCACTTGGCCCTTATCTGTCTCCACGTGGAGACCCACCAAGTCCACTGGACCCTGCAGACAAACTCCTTCTCTCCCTATTTCTCCAAGTCTATTTCTGAAGTCTGTCTTCAGGTGCCTCACGGAACCCAGGAGGGGCAAGCCTCTAAGGGGACGAGGTATGGCCCCTTTTCTGCAGACCGGGGTAAGGGAGATGGGTTGGCTTGCATGGCAGATTCTCCTGCCTGCTCTGTTTCATAGAATATGGTATGTCTATATTGGTCATGATCATAAACCATAACTTGATAGCATTGTATTAGCTCTGCTAAGGTCCGGGGGGCTCCACAGACTTGCATACTCTGAGCAGAGCATCTGGGTGTTCAGAAAGCAAAGGATAGCCTGGGTATTTATGTCCACAGCACCTCATGTGCTGGGCACAGAAGGAACGAAGCATCCTTCATGCAGCATGCATTTGCAACATGCTGTATACAAAGACTTTTTTTTTTTATTGAAAAAAAAAAAACTAACCTACCATTTATTGAAAACCTTCTATATACGGTTCTGGTTCAGTACAAGAGAGATTTTAAAGAAGTGTGAGATATAAGAACTATCCTTAAACCGGGCAATGGTGGCACACGCCTTTAATCCCAGCACTCGGGAGGCATAGACAGGCAGAGCTCTGTGAGTTCAAGGCCAGCCTGGTTTACAGAGTGAGTTCCAGGACACCCTGTCTCAAAAAAAATTATTCTTAAATGTTTATGCTGTTAAATTAGAGTAAAAATGCTGTATGCATTAGAAGACCCTAACTGGATTTATTTAGAAGGCTTTGGGACCAGAAAATAGTTCCAAATATAATCCTATGTACTTACTTGAAAGGAGGAAATAAAATTATCAGAAATCTTTTGAATGAAGGAAC
>CABHPP010109847.1:0-11006 GCA_902168425.1 Peromyscus attwateri | reverse complement strand
CCTCTCTCTCTCTCTCTCTCTCACACACACACACACACACACACACACACACACACACACACACACACACACACTCCTGCTATCTAACATGAGATCCTTAGAGAAGAGCTGGTACCAGCACCATGACTTTAAATCTCCAAACCAAGAGCTGAATAAACACCTTCACTTTCTAAAGTTCTCAGCCTTGTCTATTTCATCGCAGTGACGGAAAGCAAACTGCAGTCATATTATGAGGACTGGAAAAGTCAGGACTTGAACATGTCATTTTTCAGAGGACACAACCCAACCTATCACACCATTCATTTAGTTCCTGAAATAAGCCATGCTCATCTTGCTTTGGGTCTTTTGTATATTCTGTTCCAACCTCCCCATGCCTTCCCCACCCAAAGGTCTTCAACTTCTCCATCTCAATTAAGTTCATTATCTCTTGTCAAACTTTCTGCTCCATACTCCAGCTAGGTCAGCTCTCCCTTCATAGCAACCAGTATTTAAAAATAAAATGCAGGCTACATTTCACCTTTGTAACTCAGTGTTATTGTATTAAACCTCTTAACCATGACTGTCTCTTTAGCCTACACATTCCATGAGGGCAGAGTCTGTTGTCTCTCCAGGTGAAAAATTCAGAAAACTACCCCTGGGTTGTTTACTTTGGTTCCTCCTTGTCACTGAAATCTTGGGTGTTCTTATCTCCCAGGAAATCAAGACAACAGGGTGGGGAAGGTGGGAAATGATATTCAAGTAGTGGGTGGGGGAGCACATTCCTAGTAGTCAGGACCTTTTTTAGGGAGTCAGTTGAAACAGGGAGGGTGGTCAGGACTAACGTATGTATCCCCTGCATTGGGATCTCTCCCACAGCCAGGCAGAAAGTCGATGATGAACAAGGGGGCCGATGAACAAGGGGGCCGATGAACAAGGGGGCCTATAAGGTTCCTTATACATCCTATCAAGAGAGAAGAGGATATCTCATTCTAGAAGGTTTTAGAAAGTAGAGCATTGTAAACAGCCAAGTACATAGGAATAATGATTTCAGGTAGAGAATGAGAGCTAGTTAGAGATGATGTCAAGCTCCGCATATTTATTAAGCGAAGGCCTACTGCCCGGCAGCTGTCATCCGTCAAGTAAAGCGTAGCTCTCAATTATTTATGCACTGTGCTTCTCAAAGCTCCCCTCCCCACCACAGGAGAAAAGTCACAATACGTGTCTAAAAAAGAAAATCCACATCTAACCCTCAGCCAAGCAAGCCCACTCTCCAGGGGGTGGCCCAGTCTGCCTGCCCATGTGGCACCAGGTGACGTTCACAGTCATGAGGCCTTTTCACATGTGCCAGGGCCTTGGCAATACCTGGAGGGGTGCGTCAACAAAACTCCTTTAAATGACTGAGTCCACAATATATGGTGAACCATGCAAAACTGTTAATTTGAGGATAAATATAGTTGCACCAGAAAAAACAATGGCACATAATTAAAACAACCACATGGGTCTGGTGTTCACTCCATGTTCCTCCCAGCTAGGGTAAGTCAAAGTGCGACAGTCTGCTACCTATTTCTGATCTAAATTCTGTTTGCAGTTATCCCTGAGGCCTTTCCACGTGTCTTTCCCACGATGTGCTGGGCCATACTTAGTGTGCTCTGGCTCTTCTGTTGGGTCCATCTTTTCTCTGTATCTGGGTGGAAGCAGGAAGAACAGAGAGCGTTGACTGTCTGGTCTGCAGAGGCTCCCCTTTCTGTAACCCTGGATATGCCCATCCCTGTTTGTAATCACCCAAGGAACTCCAAGTAGAAGCTCTGGTTCTTCGGTAGAAATTTTGTCTATCAAGCCAAAGGTTAATGCACAACTGCTTTGTGTCATGCTGGAGGCAGGGCCTTTACTAACCTCTAACTACTGCAGGGAGAAGGCGACTCCCAGGCCTCCAGCCCACCCTCTTGCCCCATGTTCAGAAGCTTTTACTCCAAAGACTGTGCACACCCCATTATTATGCAATCTATCACAGCAAGCAAGGGGTTTAAAATTGACCACTCGCTCACTCTGGGCTCATTTCTGTCTCCTTCTGCAGTTCCCTGAGCACATCGAGGCACATACATATGTGCATGCTTATTGTTAGCGATTCAACATTGCGTTCTAAAACTTGCCAGACGTGGTGATACATGCCTGTAACAGCAGCACTCAGCAGGCAGAGGCAGCAAGAAGGGATTCAGTTGCCATCCTTGAATACATAGAGAGCTCATGGCTAGCCTAGGCTACATGAAACCCTGTCATTTCTAGCTTTCTAGAGCAGGGCTTGGAGACACCAGCCTGTGACCAGCATTGGCCCAGACGTTTCCAGGTCTCTGGCTGTAATAGAAAGCTGGTCACTAAGGTCCTTTTCCCTCCCTGCCTCCTTCCCTTCCTCCCTCCCTCTTTGTTCTTATAGACAGAGTCTGGCCATCTAATTCACTCAATCTTTGAACACTATCTTCTCAATTCTGCTGCTACCACCCAAGTGAGATGTCACAGACATGCAGTACCTACTCCCAGACAAAGAAATGTCTAATACGTGTGGTGAGTCAGCTTGGCCTATCTCATGATTCCTACCCCAGGCAGGAGAAAAGGGTCCTGGGCCCAGGCCAACAGCATCAGAATTAACCCTTGATGCTAAGAAGGTGATATGGAATCTAGTCAGAAGGTGGGCTTGGAGTATCACATGGACCCTCCCACACTCCGGCTGTCCTTTGTCCATGATCATGAAGAACTCCAGGTACTAACATTTGAGCAAGCCATGTGGCCATCCACATTTATGTAACCAGGCTTAAAAAGAATAGGCAGGGCAGTGGTCAGCTAGGATCAAGTAGGCCTGGCCTAACCTAGCATGTGGGCTCCATGAGAAGATCTTGAGCCCCATCTGACATATAGGCACTCACAGATATTGAGTGAGTGATTGAAAGGAGAGAGAAAGAATCAAAAGTCTCCCCTGCAAAGGGGATCTACACATAAGCCTCTCTTTTCACAAGGCACCTACCTACCCTCATCAGTCACATACCCCTCTTCAACACTCACAATTTCCTGCGAAGGTGGGTATTGGGGGAGTGGGGGTGGATCTCTGCCCGATCTCTTAAGTTTTGCTCTTATGCTTGCACCTACTTTTCCAAAGGCAGGAAAAACTAGTCTATCCAGTTCCTCTTGGCTGGAGCAGAAGCCACTGTCTTGCAGCTCCAGAGCCATGGGCTTCCTCACCAGGAGTGGGGCACTTCCCTTTCACAGTGCTGCCTTGAGCTTACAGGGCAAAGTCTGGTCTCCCAGATGCAAGCTCCTGCAGCAGTCCAAGCTCTTGTGTTAGGCCCCATGGTCACCAGGTGACAGGTCACAAACTTCTGGATTTATCAACAGTCCTCTGTACTTCCTCCAGTTTCTTTGTCCCCAGGGAGTCTGCAGCACATGTGGCTAAGAGTCTCCCAGCTCTTGGACCAGACACAAGTTTCTGAACTTGGCCAAGCCTTACCTTTCTTATCTATAAAATTGAAATAACAATGGTGGCTGCCTCTTAGGCTCATTAGGCACACAAGTGAAAGAATGTGTGAAAGGCTTTAAGTTTTTTAAAAACTCGTTCAGATTTATTTTGTTTTATGTTGTTTTATGAGTGTTTGTTTACACGTGTATCTGTACCACACAAGTGCCTAGTGCCCGTGGAGGTCAAAAAAGGGTGTCAGTTCCCTTGGAAGTGGAGTTACAGATGTTTGTGAGCCACCATGTGGGTGCTGGGAATGGAAGCCCACATCCTCTGCAAGAGCAACAACTGCTCTTAACCACTGAGCCATCTCTCCAGCCTCTAAAATGCTTACATACGAGTTAAGTTTGCTTTGCTGGGAGCAAACCACCTGCTGGAAACAATTTAAGAGGGGAAAGGTTTCTTTTAGCTCCTGGTTTCAGAGGACTCAGGTTCCTCATGGTGAGAAAGACATGGTAGAGAGGCTCAGCTCCTCGTGGGAGCATGTGTGAGGCAGAGACCGTCCTCATCACAGTAAACTAGGAAGCAGTGTGTATGACAGGAACCAGGGGCTGGGTACAACCCCTAGTGGTCTGCTTCTGCCACCTAAACATTTTATAGCCTCTCCAAGTAGCACCACTACCTGGGGACAAGAATTCAAACCGTGAATCTGTAGGGGACATCTCAGATTCAAACTGCAGTATTTCTCCCTTCTTTCCAAAGACGCACAGCCATCCCATAATGCAAAAACACATTTAGTCCAACTTCAAGCATGCCTGTGATTGTTACATTTTATCTTCTATTTAATTAGATTTAGAAACACCCAAGAAGGGGGCTGGAGAGATGGCTCAGTGGATCAGAGCACTGGCTGCTTTTCCAGAGAACCCAGGTTTAATTCCCAGCACCCACATGGCAGCTCACAACTGTCTGTAACTCCTGTTCATTGCTCCAACACCCTTACACAGACATACATGCAGGCAAAAATACCAACACACATAAAATACAAATAAATATATTATTTAAAAAGAAACACCATGCCTCTGGATGTAACTGTGAAGGATTTCAGAGAGGTTTAGCTGAGGTAAAGGCCCACCATGAATGTGGGCGACACCCTCTCATGAGCTGGAAGTTGGTCATATTTGCCTCCAGTCAGGAAGCAGGGAAAGATGAATGCTCCACTTACCCACTCCTTTTCTTTTTCATTCTTTCTAAGCTTTCCTCACCATGATGGCTGACATCACCTCAAATAGTGATGAAATCAATTCTTCCTTCCTCAGATTGCTTCTTATCAGGTTTGTGGAAACAGGAAGCAGAAAAGTAACCAATGCAATCCCCAAGGTCTTAACCATGCCAGTATTGCTCAAATGTCTCCATCTGTTCTGTGACTCAAGGCAATCTCCTAGCTGTGAGTGAGTCCCTACAAAATAAAAAGCAAGGTCCCTTGCTTCTAAGATACCACAGCACAGAGTAAACATTACCATCCCCCAAAGGAGGAACAGGATGATGGCAAGGAAAGATTGGGCTAAAGTTAGACAGAGATTTGCCAGCACAAACACTGAGTCCTGTGGCTTCACATCTAATATCTAGAGCATATAGGGTCAATGATTGAGCTTCATTGAATTGGCAAGCCTCAGCCCTACGGTCTCTTCTATTGGACTGGCTTTGCATATCCCATGTTCCTGGCATCTCCATCATCCTGGAGTCTCCATTGAAATTTAGCTTCACCCTCTGTGCTGAGTCTTTCTCTGTCCCGCCAGCTCCCAAAAAAACGACAAGGAGACTTATTATTAATTATGAAAGCTCAGCCTTAGCTTAGGCTTGTTTCTAACTAGCTCATAACTTAAATTAACTCATTTCTATTAATCTGCATGCTGTTGCATGGCTTGTGGCTTTTACCTCTCCTCCTGCATGTCCTGCTTCCTCTGTGTCTGGCTGGAGACTCCTTTCTTCCTTCTTGAGACCTCTCTGTCCCCAGAAGTCCTGCCTAACCCGTTCCTGCCTAGCTATTGGCCATTCAACCCTTTACTAAACCAATCACAGTGACACATCTTCACACAGTGTAAAAGAGTATTGCACAACAACCCTCACCTCTTCATGCATGGCCCTCTTAAGGGCAACCCTACAGAAAATCTATCACTGCTATACATTACCTGCACTGTAGGCTTTTCTCAAATATTTTGATGGAATCCCCCATAATTCTTGGATTATGGAATCCCTCATGATTCTCGAATTCTTCACACCTGCAACACAGCACCATATAGATAATGCCAAGTTCTACTACAACCTTGAATAATAGTAGGGCCCTATTGAGCCATAGCTGCAGTGGCCTCTGTGAGTATCTGTGTGGCAAAGCTTGGAAAAATACTTCCTTAGGCCACTCTGTGCAAGTAGAACATCCAGCAGTATCCTTTCTCTAAAGAAAAGACTTTCAAATAAAATTGAAGTTAAAACTTTAGAGTCTACAATAGGTGGGGTCTTGTCAATTCCTGGAATGCCTTCAAGACACCTTTCCTATCATTTCCCTATAGAAAATTGGTACCAGGAGTGGGGTTGTTGTGTGACTAAATCTGACAATGTAGTTCTTGAGCCTTTGGAACTGGTTTGTGAGAGGAATTTGGAAGACTTTGGAGCTGTAGGCTAAAGTATTATGTGCTATAGGTAGAGCTTAATGGGCAGTTCCAGTGGGGGTTTAATTTGGTGCCTTCATCTGCATGAAAAGACCACCCTTGATGTTGTATGTCTAAGTCTCCTTAACCATGCATAGTGTACCTCATCTTCCTTCCTGAAGCTCAGGCCTCTCTCCTTTTACGTAGTACTATAGAAGCACCATTGTCTAGTTTTCCTTTGAGTTTCATACTTTGTATATGGTTACCATGTTTCTTCACATTAATACATTTTATGTGCATCCCAGTACAACTTGGTAACATTAATGATGCTAATCTCTTTGAGAACTAAGGCCTCTTCTTCTGCCACTTCAAACATGCTAAACTTCTGACCAAACTGCACTTTAAAAAAAAAATCTTTCTACTCTTCTTTTTGATTCTCACTATAAGCCTAGCCAAAAGCAGGTAACAGTAACTATGCCACAGACTGAATTCTGTGGTGTTTTGAAATTTCCTCCACCAAATTAATCCATAACATTTTAATTCAATGTTGCTCAGGATATGAAGAAAACAGAGCCATCTTTCCAGAACGTAAAACAAATAGGTCTCTATCCTAATTCCCAACAGAGTTCTTGTTTCCATCTGAATCCTCATGAGCTTGACCTCCACTGTAGACATTTCTATCAGTATTCTGGTTTTCCAAATCCCTCAAGTATTGCCTATAAAGTGTTGCCTACAGCACATAGGGTACCTTTAACCTGCATTCCTGATCACTTCCAAATTCCTCTCACAAACTGGTTCCAAAGGCCTAAGAACCACATTGTCAGATTTAGCTGCATAACAACCCCATCCCGGTACTAATTTTCCTATTAGTTACTTTTGCATTTGAGATCAAAATACCTGAGAGAAACCACTTAAGAGGGAAAGATTTATTCAGTTCATAGTTTTGATTCATCATGGTTGGGAAAGACACAGTAGAACAGGTTATATCACAGTGAGGGAGCATGTAACAGAGGATATCCACATCACAACAGACCAGGAGGCAGACAATGCAGCAGGAACCATGGGCTAGTTATTACTCTCAAAGGCCCACCCCCAGTAATCTACCTCTGCCAACTAGGCCTCACCTCCCACAGTCTCCCAAAAGAGTACCACCACCTAATGAACAAGCATTTAAAACATGAGGCTATGGAGGTCATTTTGGGTTTAAACTATAATAACCTAGCACGTCGTAAGAACACAGTAAATGTTAATATAAAGAAATTTTCACTTTTCTCTTTTCAATCTGAAGGTTCAACAATTTTTCTCTAAAATAAATTAGTAGTTGGTTATGAGATGGGGGACATAAAATGTATTAATGTGTAGAAAAAAGGAAGTCATGCCCAAAATATGAAACTCAAGAGGACTATATTGGTGCTTCCATAGTGCTAACTAAAGATACCTGGGCTTCTGGAAAGAGAAGTGGGATGGGCTAATGAGGGGTGTCCAAGGAGACTAGATGCATAGCATCAAGGACTGTCTTGCCATACAAATAAAGACAGAAGGATACAGTTGCCATGGAAGTCCCAGTCTTCCTGAGGAGAGCATTTCCTCAGGTGGGATATTTGACTTCCCCACTTCAGCTGCTATTCTTCCTGCTTCATGTAGTTTGTTCCTGTTCTCTTGTTGTAGACAAACCAAACACAGAGCCCACAATCTAATAAAAGTAAAAGAGCCACTCATCAATATCAATACATTTAACAAAGACTCTTTAAAGTCCAGACAAGACCTGGATGGTTTGCAGAATATGAGCAAAAGTTTGAAGTCCCTGAGCTTTATGTAGGTTTGTCCCTGAAACAAATCACACAATGTCTATTTGCCTGTCTTACCTGAAGCATCCCTAAACTTAGTCTATGCCTTCTCTGGCTGGTTGCATCCCTGGCTCCATCTCTTAGGGGACAAATTCAAACAGCAGTACATAGGAAGTTCCTCAGCAGGTTCTCTTGGCCTGGGTATCTATGTAGGAAAGAGAAGAAGGATGACAGAATAGAGAGAGGACTGGGCACTGTGCAGTCCTTTGGAAGGCCTCAGTGAACTTCCTAGGTATGGTAGTTTGAATGTAATTGGCTCCCATAAGCTCATAGGGAATGGCATTATTAGGAGGTGTGGCCTTGTTGGAGTAGATGTGGCCTTGTTGGAGGAATTATGTCACTGTGGGAGTGGGCTTTGAGGTCTCCCTTGCTCAAGCTTCACTCAGTGTGACATTGAAACCACTTCCTGTTGCCTGTGGGTCAAAATGTAGAAATCTCAACTCCTTCTCCAGCACCATGTCTGCCTGCATATCACCATGTCTCACCAAGTTCATAATGGACTAAACCTCTGAAACTGTAAGCCATCCCAATTAAATGTTTTTCCTTTATAAGAGTTGCCATGATCATGGTGTCTCCTCACAGCACTAGAAACCCTAACTGAGGCAGAAGTTGGTACCAGGGACTGGGTTAGTGCTGCAATAGGCCTGACCATGCTTTTGTTTGAAGGAATATGGACCTTGGGATTGTGGATTAGAAAAGCAGTTGAATGCTTTAAGTGCTGCTTAATGGGCCATCCTAGTAGGAGCATGGAAGACAGTGGTGCTGAGTGTGACTTAATAAACTGTGGAGTCCTAGCTCAAGTGGCTAATGAGGAGAAGAATATTAATACCTGGTTTTGAGAACATTCTTGTGATATTTTGGTGAAGAATGTGGCTGCTTTTTGCCCTTGTCTAAAAAGTCAGCTTGAGACTAAAGTGAAGAGATTTGTATTAATTCCATTGGCAGAGGAAATCTCCAAACAGGCTAGTATTGACTCTGTTGTGTGGCTATTATTCCTCACTCTTATACAGATTTATAATGAAAAGTAGCAAGCTGAGCAAGGAAAAATACAAAATATACAATTTGAGGAGAACCAGAGCACCAGGAAAAAGAATGGAACTAAGTCCCGTGTTCAAGGAGATTAGGAAATGGAGATCTAGTGTTTCTAGGCCTGGGCATGTGAGAAGAGAACAGCAACAGCACCGTGCCATACCTTTTGACTTGGGCAGGCAGGACACAACCATGAGTGGTGCCAGGCAGTTGAGCACCATTTGGTGAACCAGTACAGCATGGGGAAATGGGAGAGAAAAACAAAATGGTTCATGGGCTGGGAAGAGAGGTGGATCTGAAGAGGCAAGGATAGTGAGGAACAGGCTGACATGAATGGCCTGCTTGCCACCCAAGTCAAAGGTGATGTCTGGGCTTGGGCTGTTGCTAAGGGCTATGTCTTGATCTGAGACCCTGATGCAACTGAGGGGGCCTGTAGTGGTGTCTGTGTCTCCTATCACCACTGAGGGCCATGCAGAGGTTTGTAGTCTTGGCAAATACCTGAGGCCATGCTGGTATGTGAGGGTTAGACTGCCACAGGGGCCATACAGAACTGGGTGGCCTGGGCCACCCAGAGCCATGGTGTCATCTGGACCTGAACTATGGCTGAGGGCCATGTCTGGGTCCATGACCCTACTGCAGCCAGAGCCTGTGTTGATATCTGTGACTCCTGTTATCATCGAAGGCCAAGCAGATGCCTGGGATCTGAACTGCCACCTGGGTTGGCATTCAGGGCCCACACTGCTACTGGGGCCATGCCTATATGGGTGACCTGCAATGCCAAGAAAGCCCATGATGACATCTGGGCCCAGGCTGCTATCAAGGACCATGTCTGGGTCCATGGTCCTACCACAGCCTGAGTCTGTGTTAATGTTACCACCAAAGGCCATACAGATGCCC
The DNA here is from genome assembly GCA_902168425.1 of Peromyscus attwateri. Classification (NCBI taxonomy): domain Eukaryota; kingdom Metazoa; phylum Chordata; class Mammalia; order Rodentia; family Cricetidae; genus Peromyscus; species Peromyscus attwateri. The sequence goes on along the minus strand of CABHPP010109847.1, from coordinate 1,167 downwards.
AGGATCTGGGCCACCACCTGTGGCTATGTTGGTGTCTGAGGGCTGTGCCACTGCTGGGCCCATACAGACCTGGGTGAAATGCACTGCCACCAGGGGCCGTGGTGATGTCTGGGCCTGGGCTGCTGCCAAGGGCCATGTCACAGTCTGTGTTGATGACCATAACTCCTATTACCACTGAAGGCAGGGAGAATAGGGTGAAACAGAGTTGGCCCTGCCCCTCACTGGCTGCGGCACTAGGAGAACTGGCCCTGCACCTCCCCTCGGCAACACAGGAGAGCCTGTCCTCTTTGGCAGGAGTGCAGGTAAGCTGGCCCTGAAAGTGGGAGAGTGGGAGAGCTAGCCCCACTGTCTGTCATGCAGTGTCAAGGGAGAGATACCTCCCTCACCCCTCACCCCTTGCCACCTACTGCAGGCAAGGTAAAGCTGATGCCAGGGTCATGAGAGTAGGAGAGCTGACCCTGCTCCTCAACAGCTGTGGCACTCAGGAGATTGGGCCCTGCACCTCACCTTGGCAGCACAGTAGGACTGATCCTACCGACAGGCATGTAGGTGATTGGCCCCCAAGAATGTGCTTGGGAGATCTGGTCTCACCCCTCATCTGCCTCAGGGTAGAGTGGGCAAAGAAGGGGAGACTTCCCCCTCCCTCTGCCCCTCACCACCTGTGGCAGGTGGGAAAGCTGGGCCTGAGGTCTTGAGAGTGGGAGAGCTGGCACTGCCCCCTACTGGTGGTAGCACTTGGGGGAGCAGGTCCTGCACCTCACCTGAGCAGCACACTAGAGCTGATCCTGTTGGCAGGGGTACAGGTGAGCAGGCCCTGGGGGTGTGAGAGCAGAAGAATTGATCCCCCCCTTGTCTGCCATGTGGTGGCATGGGTGAGGGAAAATGCCCTCCTCCCTCACCCCTTGTCATCTGTGGCAGGTGGGAGAGCTGGGCCTGAGGTTTTGAGGGTGGGAGAACTAGTCCTGCCCCTCACTAGCTGCAGCACACAGGAGAGTGGGCCCTACAACCCACCTGGGCAGCACACTAGAGCTGACCCTGTTGGCAGGCATGCAGGTGAGCTGGCACTGAGGATGTGAGAGCAGGAAAACTGACCCCATACCCCCCCCCATATACCCCTACAGCAATTGGGAGACATGGTCCTACACATCACTGGGGCAAAATGGTAGA
>CABHPP010109846.1:0-19282 GCA_902168425.1 Peromyscus attwateri | reverse complement strand
TATGATGAGGTGTTGCTGTGATTGGTGTAATAAAAAATGGAACAGCCAATAGCTAGATGGGAGAGGATAGGCAGGATTTCCGGGAGGAGAGAGAGAGAGAGAGAGAGAGAGAGAGAGAGAGAGAGAGAGAGAGAGAAAGGAGGAGGATGAAGAGGAGGAGGAGGAGGAGTAAGGTGGGAGGATTCCACGTTGCAGGAGTTACTTAGTTGCTTTTTCCAACTATAAAGCAGGGATAATTAGGAGCAACTTCACTGGGTGGAAATAAAACGTGCTAAAATATAGAAATTCCCAGCATGTTTAAAGTGTGGACTGGCAAGATGCCTCGGTGAGTGAAAGCACTTGCTGTACAAACCCGAGAGCAGAGTTCAGTCCCCCAGTCCCATGATGGAGGAAGAGAACCAACTCCCAAAGATTGTCCTCTGACCTCCACCCATAATATGAGCTATGACACATAATACACACCTGCACACACATACACACAAGCAACACACACACACATAAACACTATGCACACATACATAATAATGGTTTTTAAATGTTAGTTGGGGGCGGGCACTGAGAGGTGGCTCATCAGTTAAAGACACTTGCTGCTCTTGCCGAGGACCTGGGGTTGGTTCCCAGCATTTATATGGTGGCTTACAACCTTGTATAATTCTAGGTCCAGGGGATCTCACGCCCTCTTCTGACTTCCACAGGCATTGCACACACGTGGTGCACATACATACATACAGACAAAACACTCAAACACATAAAATAAAAATAAATCATTTTAAATGTTAGCAGGGTCTAGAGAGGTGGCTTGGCAGTGAAGAGCACTTACTAAGAAGTTATGCGGACCAGAGTTCAGATTTCAGTACCCACATAGTAAGCTGAAGGTCTCAAACATGCCTCCATCTACGGGTCGACAAAGATCTGGTGCCTTCTTCTGGCCTACACACACACATTACAGTCATTACCGTGTTCACTTTTACTCTAAGTTCTACCTACACCAACCCCAACCCAGAATCAGACAAGAATCCTTGGAGCCGGGCAGTGGTGGCACACGCCTTTAATCCCAGCACTCAGGAGGCAGAGGCAGGTGGATCTCTGTGAGTTTGAGGCCAGTCTGGTCTACAAAGCGAGTTCCAGGAAAGGCACGAAAAGCTACACAGAGAAACCCTGTCTCAAAAAACCAAAAGAAAAAAATCCTTGGAAATCCAGGGTTAAAGGATGTAGCTCAGGTGGTAGAGTACTATCCTATCCCTGGGTGTGATCTGCCCCATCCCCAGGTATGGTGGTACATGCCTATAATCTCAGCACTTGGGGGATGGAGGCAAGAGAATCAGGAGATGGGGGTCATCCTCAGTTATACAGCAAGTTCAACACCAGACTGGGATACATGAGACCTTGTCTAGAAGAGGAAGAGGAAGAAGAGGAGGAGGAGGAGGAGGATCACTATTATCTTTGGAAGTCCAGAAGTCTAGAATGCCAGCAGATCCAAATTCCACACATAGTGCTCAGCTGTCTGCTGGACTCTACGTCCTCCTTTGGATGAGTCTGTTCCCAGGGGCCTCCTTAGTCTCTCATGCACGCAGCCTCTGGAGGCCCCACTTCTCCCTCTCCCGACCCAGCCCATCTCTGATCCCAGAGAGGCCACGGCCACTCCCGCTCCCACCTCTTCCCTCGCGCACACGCACCTTTGACCGTTCTTCTGCTCAGACTTGAGAACTTTTCAGTGGCATGAGTGACCTCCCTGAGGCCCCAGCACGTTCAGCTCTTCAGGAACGTCCCCAGTGTATCATACCTCCCACTGCTCTGTGTCCTCATCCATACAGCTTTTATCAGGCCAGCTCCTACTCTTTCCACAACCTGGCTCGTATCTCACTTCACCCCTTCAGGAAGTCTTCCTTCACACACCCCATCAGCGGGTCAGGTGCCCATCTGGCTTGGTTCCATGGGCTTGCCCATCCTAGCACTAGGCACATGCCAAGTCACTGCCTGTTTGCTTGATGGGTCTTCCGCCTCGACGGAGGCTACTGGGGAAACTGGCTAGAGTAACTTCTGTTCGTCTAGCTTCTAGCACAAATGTTCCCCAAGTGATTCAAGACTGTCAGTGTCTCCCCATGGTCTAGCCAGTCCTAGATGTTCACATTTCTTCTAATCTAAGTCCCAGCAGAATACCTCTTCCCTTACATGAGTGGATTTGAAACTGTCAAGAATAAGCAAGTCTCACATTCTACTCTCCATGGCTCTTAGTTGCACAGGATACACAAACCTGACTCAGCCATAATACAAAGCAATGACTCCTCCAGTATTAAAGTATTGAGCATAGAGACGGGGTAGATTTACCTGCCTCTGTGCCCAGCCAGGCATGGGAAAGCAGACCTGTAATCTTAGCAACAACAGCTCTGGGTCATCCTGGGATAAATAGCAAAATCTTGTTTCAAAGAGAAAAAAAAGCCTATCCTTTCTTAGAGAAAAATTGCTTATTTCAATGACTTAACTACCTGGAATTCTACCATCAGTAACTCACTCCAAAGATAGATCTCATTTTCTTTGCAACTTTTCCTCCTGGGTCTGATCTGAGGCTGGCTGTGGCTGGTGGCAACGTTGATTATTTATTTGTTTGTTTGTTTATTTATTTATCTATTTTCTCTAGCTGCAATCAGAGCTAGCTAGATCAGCTCTAGCTACGATTCCCAGACTCCTAGACATTATTTGGCACAGCTGTTAGAGGGTACAAAAAGGCACTAAAGACCGACTGGGACAACAGGCATGGCCAAGAGTGATGAGCAAAGTCTTGCCCTGATCCTAAGACATTGACCTGCTTGGGGTGGGGTGGGGGCCTGATTTTATTTCGTTTCAGTACTGGTAATGGAACCCAGGTCCTGGCACGTGCTAGGCAAGTGCTATGCCATTTAGATACACCCCCAGGTCTAACATTTTAATAATTTAATTCTACTTATCTGTCCCCTCCCGAGCATCATGAACCCTTTGACTCAATCCTTCCAGATACAAACAAGGGGCTAAGAGGGAACAGAAAATGATCAAAGAGGGCACCTAATACCTTAACTTCACGTTTTCAGAGGACAGTCTTCGTATTGCTACGAAAATATGTTTATGGCCCACGTAACTGAATCATAAAACTCACTATGACCTTTGGAGGAATTCCAGACTGCCTGCTGAGTACAAGCTGGAAAGGGGAATGGCTAAGCATGCCTTCTGCCACCAGGGGGCTCCCTTGCCCACTCTTTCTGAGAACGTGGCATTCAGAAGCATCTCTGCACTTCTAATTCAAGTTCCTGGCCAGATCTCCCACACCAGCCTCCATGATTCTCTCCTCACCTTTAGAATATGCTTTATCTTTTTTCTGCTTCTCAATAAAATTGTTCAAATTATTTCAAAACTTAATGACTGAGGACTGGCAGAGTGCTTGCCTTACATGCACCATGGAAAAGGGGAGGTGCTGCACACCTGTAATCCCAGCGACGGGGAGGCTGAGGTGGAGGTAGTGGCAGAAGGATCAGAAGTTCAAGGTCATTCTCAGCTGCAGAGTGACTGTGAGGCCAGCCAGTGATACATAAGGCCACGCCCCCTCAAAAAAAAAAAAAAAAAGAACCGTAATTCCTTAACTAGCAATCAACATGCACTGTCTCACACTCTCCTAGGGTTCTGGCATTTGGAGGGGTTTGAGTGGGCAGTCTGTGGGTTTTCTTGACACTGCAGCTGGATGTTTGGTTCACCCGCATCTGAGGCTGGATGGAGCACTGGCCCTCGTGAGCACTGGCCACCCACGTGGCTGCTAACTTGGTGCTGATGAAGTAAGATTAGCAGCTGAAAACAGTAGAGGCCCTCCTGGAGGGTGTGCTGCTGGCCACCTCCCATGTACCTTTCATGTTCCGGTCAATAGCTCGGCCCTTGGTGACATCTTCTCTCATGTAATCCCTCACCTCTTTTTCTATGCTTGCTTGGAACTCTGTTCTACCTCTAGTAGACACCCATCAACCAGCATTTCCCCCATGGTACCCTGAACTTCTGAGAGCCCAGACACTTAATATCTGGGCATCTCTAGTTTGTACCAACTATAGAGACTTGACATACTAGGTGGTCAGTGGCCGCTTAAAAGTGAATGTCTACCTGAACTTGGTGGTCCACACCTGCAATCTGAGAACTGGTAAGGCTGAGAGGGGAGGATTGTGAGCTGGGCCAGCCTGGGCTACATAGCCAGACTCTATTAAAAATGCATAAAATGGAAAATAATAAGTGTCGGTGAGGCTGTAGAGAAATCGGTACCCTTGTGCATTGTCACTAGGAATGTAATTGGGACAGCCCGTGTGGAAAACGGCATAGCAATTTCTGAAAGATTTTAAAATAGAACTGTCATGTAATCTAACAATTCCAATTGTGGTTATACACTATATCTAAAAAGAATAGAACACAGGGTTTAAAAAGGTGTTTGTATGCCCCTGTCCATGGCGTCATTTTTCATACTAGCATTAAGTGGAAGAACCCAGGTGCCTATCAATAGATGAACGGATATACAAAACCAGAAATCACGCACTGGGATAGTGTTCAGGTTTAAATGAGACCCTGTGTCAAGGAGGTTGGGAGAGGGGTTGGAGCAGGGGATTGACAGAAGATATAAAGATACAACATGGGTGAACCTGGGCAGCTGTCAGAAAAACTGTTCTGATTCCATTCACGTGAGGTTCCTGGAATGGCCGAATTCACAGGAACAGGAAGTAGAATGGAGTGAGGGGAAATGAGCTGTTAGTGAGAATGTCCATCCTGGGAGCCGGGAAGAGCGCCACAGATGGACGGTGGGGAGGGCTGCACGACGTTGTGGACAGACTTCTCATAGAAGTGGGCACAAACAACGGCTGAGAAGGCACTTTATGTCCTATATTCTGGAACAACCTTTTAATATTTTTAAGGTAGAGTCTTTAGCCAAGGCTGGCCTTCAACTTGCTCTGTAGCTGAGGATGATCCTCCTGCCTCACTTCCCAGGTGCTGTGTGCTAAGACTACAAGTGTGTGCCTCCATGTCTGCTTTGTGTGATATCTGGGATCTAGTCCAGCACCTTGAACACGCGAGGCAAGCACTCTACCCAACGACTTACATTCTGAGCCCCAACTTAAAAACAGTTTAAATGGATACATAATGGGTAAACAAAATATACCCTGTCCATTCACAGGAATAGTATTCATTATAAAAATAAGTGAACTACCAATACTACCTACATCATAAACAAACCTCGGAACAAAACCCTTAAACATAGTGGTGTGGTTGATCTTGATGTAAACTTGAAGGGATTGAGAATCACTATGGAAAAGCATGTCTGGGTGTGTCTATGAAGAAGTTTCCAGAAAGGTGTAATGATGCCATCACATGGGCTGGTGTCCCAGATTGAATAAGAGGCAGTAAGTGAGCTGAGTACCAACATTCATCTCTCTGCTTCCTACAGGATGTGACTAGCCACCTCACTCTCCTGCCATCATGGCGTCATCAGCTGCCAAGTCTCCTCCCCTGTGATGAACCACACCCGCAGTGTGTACACTGAAGTAAACCCTTGGCCCTTAAGTTGTTTCTTGTCAGGGATTTGGTCACAACAATAAGAGAATAAATTATACACTAAGTGGGGGAAAACAGTCTTACAGGACTACTGCATGCTCACACTTCCCTGAAAACACCCAGAAGACCTGAAGCCATAGAGACAAAGTCGATGGGTGGTGACTAGGGACTGGAGGGAAGATGGATTGGAGTTCTTGACAGGACACAGTTTCTTTTGAGGGTGAAATTGTTCTGGAACTAGGCAGCAGCAATGGATGCATAGCTCTATGAATATGCAAAAACTCATGAATTGTACATCTTGAAGTGAAAATTGTTCTGTGAAATTCTATGTTATACGAATTGTGCGCCCACTCTTTTGTTGTTGTTGTTGTTGGGTTTTTGTTGTTGTTGTTGTTGCTGTTTGAGACAAGATTTTTCTGTGTAACAGCCCTGACTCCCTCTAAAGACCAGACTGGCCTCGAACTCACAGAGATTCGCCTGCCTCTGCCTCCCAGTGCTGGGATTAAAGGCATGCACCACCACCGCCTGGCCATCCACTCTTTTTTTAATGAATGGAAAAATAAAAGGAATATTAGGCATTTGTCTTTCCCTTTGATATTTTCATTTTTGTCTCCTGTATTGAAACTTACTGTTTGACTGGTGTGTCTTTGGATCCGCAGCCTGCCGCTGTTGTCCTTGGACAGTGCTCCATAAATACATCTCTATGTTCTTGTACCTGGGAAAGAAGCGCTCATGAGTAACGAGCTTTCCAGCTGGGAGATGGTGAGCTGTTGGACAAACAGCAGGGAAATGAATGTCTGCAGTCACATTCTTCCTCGGCAGCTCTTGGCAGCCATGAAAACAATCATTCATCAAACACTGGCACACAAAAATCTCACAGTGGAGAGCAATGAAAGCCTCACTAATAAACCTCATGGCTCCCATGAAAGAGGCAGTTAACCATCCCCCCAAAACCTGGCAGGAGTCAACCCCTCATGTACGCTCCCTTCTAGGGAACCACAGGGTTGTTGGGCAGAGGTCACCCATCCTGGGACTAGGTTCTTATGGTTCTCAATCCCTTTGCATAGGCTAGGACGTGTAACTTCCAAGGAAGTGAGTGGGAATGTTTAGTGTTGCTTGTAAACCAAGACATTTGAAAGTCAGAAACTTACTGCTACCTCCTTCAGGGAGTGGCCAGCTCAATGCAGAGGATAGTATCTCAACAAAGCGAATGAAACCTACCTCCAGGAATCATCTCGTAGCGGACCATCTCCCACTTCTAGAGACAACCCACAGTGAACAATTATGTGAGAAAAATCTCAAGCAACATTGTAGCATGGAGTGGGAATAGGTTCATGAGCCTACCCCTAACTGAGAAACTGTACAGTTGGTGGGCTCACGGTGAGGGGGAGTAACACTTTTTTTGTTTTATTTTAGATTTATTTATTTTATTTTACATGTATGAGTGTGTGTGTGTGTGTGTGTGTGTGTGTGTGTGTGTGTGTGTGTCCCACATGTGTGCCTGGTGCCCACAGAGATCTGAAGAGGGCATCAGATCCCCTGGACTTGGAGTTGCAAATAGTTGTAAGTCACCACGTGGATGCTGGGAATTGAACCCAGGTCCTCTGCAAGAGCAACAAGAGCTCTAAACTGCTGAGCCATGGTTCTAGCCCAGAGAGTTCGTTTTTTAGGAGTATGACTCCTGGTGGGTTGACTATGAGCCAATGGGTAGCCCTACACCCAGAAATGTATGGAGTACAAATTGGAGTTTTTAAATGAAGAATCAAAGAAGACAGGAAGTTGGGGTAGATCTGGGAGGAGTTGGGAATTAAATCAAAATACATTGCATGAAATTCTCAAAAAACAAATAAAAATAATTATTTTTTAAAAATAAATGAGGGCCGGGCAGTGGTGTCACACGCCTTTATGTGGTGGTATTGTATTCCCCAAAATACTGTGTACCTTAATAAACTTATCTGGGGTCAGAGAACAGGACAGCCACAATATTAAACATAGAGGTTAGGCAATGGTAGCATATGCCTTTAATCCTAGCATTCCAGAGACAGAAATCCACGTGTTCAAGGATACACCCAAGCATGGTGACCCACGCCTTTAATCCCAGAAAGCACGCCTTTAATCCCAGGGAGTGGTGGTAGAAAACAGAAAGGTATATAAGGCGTGAGGACCAGAAACTAGAGGCATTTGCCCTGGAGAGGCATTTGCCCTGGAGAGGCATTTGCCCTGGAGAGGCATTTGGATATGAGGACATAGAGGCTTCCAGTCTGAGGAAGCAAGACCAGCTGAGGATCCAGCGAGGTGAGATAGCTGTGGCTTGTCCTGTCTCTCTGACCTTCCAGCATTTACCCCAATACTGGGCTCAGGTTTGATTTTATTGATAAGAACTTTTAAGACTCATGCTACACCTTTATTCTCAGACTCGGGAGGCAGAAGCAGGTGGATCTCTGTGAGTTTGAGGCCAGCCTCGTCTACAGAGTGAGTTCCAGATCAGGCTCCAAAACTACACAGAGAAACCCTGTCTCAAAACCGCCACCACCGCCCCCCCCCCCAGAAAAAATGAGGAAGAAATAAATAAGGAAGGGCTGGAGGGACAGCTCAGTGATTAGGAGCCTGTGGTTGCTCTTGCAAGGGACACAGGTTCAATCCCTAATACTCACATGGCAGCTCACAAGCATCTGCGTTGCCAGTTCGAGAGGATCTGATGCCCTCTTCTGGCCTTGCAAGCACCAGGAACAAACATGGTGTACAGACATGCATGTAGGCAGAAGAGTACTACACATAAAATAAAAATAAATAAACTAGCAAAACAGGTAAGCATATATGAATGTAAATAAGGTTTATTTTTGTCAAACTCAACAATGGGACGACAACACCCATTAATTTTCCCGAGGATTCATAGTATATCTTTCGTGCGAATATAGAGGTAAATACCTCAGGATTTTTATTCTGAGACAAGTTCTTGCTATCTATAGCCCAGGCTGGTCTCTAATTCTCAAATTCTCAATCTCTTGATCCCCTGCCTCAACCTCCTGAGCTCCCAAGCTTACAAGCATATGCCTACATGCCTGCCTTAATATCCTGTATGTCTTTTTGGGGTGGGAGGAGTCACATTCTGACTCAGGATAGTAAAGTGCTTGCCTAGTATGCACAAAGCCCTGAGTCCAGTCTCTAGTACAGGTGTGGTGGTGTATGCCTTTAATATCAGTGCTTAAGAAGGGGAAGCAGAAGCTAGACATGGTGGTGCATGCCTCTAATTCCAGCACTCGGGAGGCAGAGGCAGGCAGATCCCTGTGAGTATGAGGCCAGCCTGATCTACGCAGGGAGTTCCAGGACAGCCAGTGCTACATAACAGAGACCCTGTCTCAAAAAAGCAAAACAAAGAGGTATCCTTTATAGTTATTTACTGTGTGTGTTTGTGTATGATTTCAGAGAGTTTGAGACCAACCTAAGCTACATTAAAAAATCTTGTTTAAAATAAAAAGGTAGCAGGGCTGGAAAGATGGTTCAGTGGTTGGGAGTGAGTACTGTTCTTACAGAAGACTAGGTTCATTTCCCAGCACCCACATCAGGTGGCTCAAACCACCTGCAGCTCTGTTGGTGGATTGGATGAGAATGACGTCCATAGACTTATATGTCAGAATACTTGTCTCCAGTTTGTGGAACTGTTTGGGAAGGATTAGGAGGTGTGGCTTGGAGGCGAGATGTGGCAGGGACAGGGAAGGGAACACTTGAGGTTTCAAAAGATTCTTGATGAAGTCAAGTATGGTGGTGCATGCCTTTAATCCCAGCACTCAGGAGTCAGAATGGAACAGAGGCAGAGCTCTGTGATTTCAAGGTCAGCCTGGTCTACATAGTGAGTTCCAGGCCAGCCAGAGCTACATAGTGAGACCCTGTCTCAAACCCTCCCAAACAACAAAAACAAACAAAAAACAAACAAACAAAAAACCTTAAAAACAAAAACACCAGCCAACCAATAAGACCCTCCCCCTCAAAATACAAACTATTCCAGCATATAGAATAAGACAAAAAAATTCCTTAATTTATTCTGAGTCTAGACTTACCCTGTTTGATATAAATGTCAAGAAAAACCACAACCCACCTCATCTCATTTAGACTACAGCTGATTTAGAAATCAAAATCTACCACATGACTGAACCATTTCACTGAAGAGAAACTGAAGTCCGAGGGAAGACTTGTACAGTTATGTTCTCATAGTGACTGTATTTATACTAACCAAGCCCTAGAAACAACGCAAATGTCCACCAACAGGTAAACAGATAAATACATTACAAATACCTATGCAATGGAATATGCTCAGTGACAAAAATGAAGGAGTTAGTTGGTCATGGTGGCATGTATCTGTAATCCTAGCACTCAGGATGCAGAGGCAGGAGGATCACTGCAAGTTCCAGACCAGCTTGGTCTATGAAGTGAAATCCAAGCTAGCTACAACAGCATGGCAAGAGCCTAATTCAAAAAATAAGGGGGCCAGAGCCGAAGGAATGGTGTGGTCACGGGTTGCAAACAGCAAGACCAGCTGGAGCTCAGCAATTTGTGTCAGAAAAAGAAGTCCTTCTGGTAGGACAAAATTACCTTCATCCTAGCTGGCATGCACCTGATTTATCTGAAGAAAAAATATCAAAGAATCAGATTCATGTGTTTCCAAATGTAGCCCCCTCTTCAGTCATGTGATCCTAAAGTTTTTATCTACTTATGGTTTGCAGGAAAAAACAGGTAGGTTTACTTGGTAAACATGGCAACTATGACTTATGGCTGCAGTTATGTCAAGCTGGTCTTTGTGCACCCGAAGGCAAGATCTGTAAGGTGGTTCATTTATTTGAAAACGATGCAATCCAGGGGCTAGTGAGATGGCTCATCGGGTAAGATCACTGGCTGCTCTTCCAGAGGACCCAGGTTCAATTCTCAGCACAAACATAGTGGCTCACAACTGTCTGTCACTCCAACTCCAGGGAATCTGACACCCTCCTCAGTCCTCTGTGGTCACCAGGCTCACAAAAGTCATGCACAGACATACAGGCAGGCAAAACACCCATATACATATAAAATTACATTGGTAAGTCAAACCCAGCAAGAATTTTACTAGGTCCCAGGGACCCAGGGAAGAGACAGCAACGAGCTGGTAAATCTAACCATGATTATCAGAGAAGCAGGCAATCTTGTGCAAAACAAAGATATGCACGAGCAAGGTGGCTGAAAACAGCTCCTTTTGCCAAGATAAGTCCTGGGATGAGTACAACCATATGAACAAATGCACGCGAGGAATCTGTGAGCCTTTCACTACTGACAGCTGAGATTAGAGGCCTCTTTACCTCTCCAGAGGAAAGTTCTCCATGAGAACAGGTCCTCTTTGCTGTGTACTGTTGGGACACAGAGACAAGGCAGGGACTGCAAGGGAACAAGGAAGAGAGGACAAAGGACCCGGGACAACAAGAAAGCACAGAAGACACCCAGGAGAGCAACACCTATCTGCTGATGGGACGACTATCATCGCTCAAGTCAGGGCGAGACGCACGCTGCCTTGGACAGAAGAGAATTCTCACTCCTCAGCGCTATGAACTATGGGGCATGGTGTGGGCTCTGCATGTTATCTACAAGGTCTTAGGAAATCTTACAGAGGACAGCCATGCTGCCTCAGCAGAGCTGCGCACATGCACATTTAATTGCCAGGCCCTCTGATCTATGACAGTATCTCATGATGCTCTTCCCACATCCAAGGAGCAGGAGGCAGCATTATCCCCATTGGCTGGATGATGATCCATAGAGGCTTTGGAAACTGCCTCAGACCAGGCCAACTAATAAGAGACTGGTTGAACTGACTGAGAGTCAGTTATGTGAACTGTTCAGGAGCCACGGAAGGAGTAGGCAGGAGCATGTGAGAGGCTACGGTCCAGTTACACCGAAGGTACAGGACCTGAAGGATGCTCTGGGCTCAGGGCAGTCTGTGTACATCTAGCCTACAGAAACTGGCTCCAGGCAGCAGGAGAGCTGGGCTCAGCACAGTGAGCTGCTTAAACCTGAAGGGAACTCTCCAACGTCCTTCCTTCTCAACCAAGAAGAGAAAAGTTGATGTAATCCAGATTTGTAATAACCAGCTTTCTTTACGGTCCTTCCTTCCTGTCATGGCTGGAGACAGAAATAAACTCAGATGGACTTGATTTGAATGAAGTTTTTCTGTAACAGCGCAGGCTAGAAATTACAGAGGGAAATAAAAATGAACTCACAAAGGAGCTATGCGTACCAGGGGGTACTAGCCTTTCCTTAGCTGGCTTTGATAGGAAATGTCAGCAAAGCCCTGCCAACCCCACCTGCCTCCCCTTTCCCTACTCTCCAGAACAGCCTACCCTTTCCTCAGCCTGCTCTAAGTGCCGGGGAGAGCCCTTTAACACCACTTCCTCCTCCCTTTTCCTGTCACCGTTATTTTCTCTTGCAACACAAGCTCTGTAACCGATCAGGCCAAAACATTTCTTTTTTAAATTCACTTTATTTCACTGTATGCGTGTTTTGGTTGAATGTGTGTATGTGTACCACATGCATGCCCGGTGCCTGAGGAGGTCAGAAGAGGGCATCAGATCCCCTAGAACTGGAGTTACAGATGGCTGTGGGCCACCATGAGGGTGCAGGGAACTGAACAATAAGTGTTCTTAACCACTGAGCCATCTCTCCAGCCCCTAGAAAAATAATGTCAAAGAAAAAAAAAAAAAAGGACAGAATCTCCACCTTACAAATCCTTCAAAGGGCTTATGGAAAAACAAAGGACTTTTCCAAGCTTGGGAATCAACCTCCCCCAGCACGGAAATCTTCTGCCATCCCATAAAAGCTCCCGAGATGAATTCCCCTTTTGAAAAGGAGGAATGCTTTTCTATGAAGCAGAATAGCACTACCCATTTACCCAAGCCCAAACTTGAATAAAATTACCCATTCCACCAGGTTTTGCCCCCTGTTTTATTTTGATAGGAGGATCTTCATGCCAAGTGACATGTGGATGGTTGGGGAAACGCTCACCTACTTGGAGACTGGAGAGATGGCTCAGTGGTTAAGAGCCTGTACCGCTCTAGCAGACGACCAGAGTTTGGTTCCCAGCACCCACAGCTGCAGCTCACAACCACCTATATGTAACGATAGCCTCAGGGGATCCAATGCTTCCTCCGGCCCTGGCACTCAAATGCACATACAGATACATAATTAAAAGTAAATATTTTTTAAATTAAAATAGGGGCTGTCTTAGTTAGGGTTACCATTTCTGTGATGAAACACCATAATCAAAGTAACTTGGGGTGAGTGGGAGGGTTTATTCAGTTTATACTTCCCCAGCCCTATTCATCATTGAAGGATGTTTGGACTGGAACTCCAGGAACCCAGGGCAGGAACCTGGAGACAAGGAGCTGATGCAGAAGTCACAGAGGAGTGCTGCTTACTGGCTTGCTCCTCGTGGCTTGCTCAGCCCACTTTCCTGTAGAACACAGGACCACCAGCCCAGGGGTGACATTACCCACAATGGGCAAGGCAATCCCACATTAATCACTAATTAAGGAAATATCCTACAGGTTTGACTACAGCTCAATCTTACAGAGGCCTTTTCTCAGTTGAGGCTCCCTCCTCTGATGACTCTAGCTTGACATAAAAGTAGTCAGCACAGGGGTTGAGGATGTAGCTCAGTTGGTAGAGTGCATGCACACTCTAGCACTCACAAAACACTGGGTTCAGTCTCCAGCAACACATACGCTGGGCATGTTTGTGGGTACCTCTGGTCCCAGTACTTGGAAAGTGGAGGCAAGTTTAAGGTCATTCTCTGCTACATACGCCTATTTGAGGACAGTGTAGGCTACAATAAATAAATAAAGGGCCACCAAGTTGGCTCAGCAGGTAAAGCTGCTTGCCTCTCAAGTCCGACAACCCGAGTTCAATCCCAGGAACCTACATAAAGATGGAAGGAGAACCATTCTACAAAGTTGTCTTCTGACCTTACACTCAAACCATGACATGTGCACCCACATACACACTGAAAAAAAAAAAGAAAGAAAGAAAAAGGAAAGAACATGACTGCTCCTTGTTTGGTGGAGGAGAAAGTTTATTGTAGATAAAAGGGAGAGCCAGAGGCAAAGACTTCTGGGAGAGTCCAAAGTGAACATGGAGAGACTGAGCTGTGTCATGTGAAGAGAGAGGAGGAGGAAGAGCAAGAAAGGAGCCACCACCTAAGAGGCGTGGCCTGTGCTAAGAGACTGGCATAGCCAAAATGGCTGAGTTATTTAAGAGCCAGCAGAGCTTGGGGGAGGGAAGCCCAGACCAATACCAACTGAGCTATATCCTCAACCCCTGTGTTGGCTAATTTTATGTCAAGCTAGAGCTATCAGAGGGGGGAGCCTCAATTGAGACAATGCCTCCATAAGGTTGGGCTGTAGGCAAGCCTTTAGGACATTTTCTTAATTAGTGATTAATGTGGGATTGCTTTGCCCATTGTGGGTGATGTCATCCCTGGGCTGGTGGTCCTGAGTGTTAAAAGCTGAGTGTGGTGTCACACCTGTAATCTCAGCGATGAGGAGAGATGGAAACAGGAGGGACCCTAGGACTTCCTGGCCAGTTGACCTAGCCAATCAGTGGACTTCAGGCTCAGTGAGAGACTCAGCCTCAAAAAAAATAAAATAAAATAAATAAGGTGGGGGCTGGAGAGATGGCTCAGAGGTAAGGGCACTTGTTATTCTTGCACAGGTTCACACACACACACACACACACACACACACACCTGTGTTTCCAACACCTGCATGGTAGTTCACATGCATGCACAATTCTAGTTCCAGGATGAACAAGATACACAGTCATACATGGAACAGAACATTCATACACATAAAATAAAATAAATACATCTAAAGAAAATAAGGTGGAAGTCGTGTATGGTAGCACTCAGAAGGCAGAGGCAGGGGGATCACTGTGAGTCTGGGTCTACGTTGCTAGCTCTAGGCCAGCCAGGGCTACCTGGTGAGACATGTTTTCTGTTTTTAAAGTGGAGAAGCAATTGAGGAAGATAAGGAAGACGTCTGAAGTCGACTCTGGCCTCCATGTGCATGTTTACCCACACATGGGTACACACAGACACACAAAGAAATAGAAAGACATACAGGGGTGGGTGGGCTCTGCAGCAGGTGACAGTTCCCTTTACTCTGGAAATCCCAAACCAAAACAAAAAGAGAAAGGAGGTGGGGATGTGCCCACGCTGTTGAGTTTCACGCTGGAGGAGGGTCTTGAGGAGAACAGGCCGGCTTGGAGCACAGATGGCATCAGATCCCAGCGGGTGCCGTTCCCAGGGAGGTAAACTCAAGACAGCAGGATCCTGTTTCCCAGCAGCAGGAGGGACCCAAGAAGCTGCTCCCTTCTGCTCCAAGACTCAATATTCCAGGGCTTCTCTGTCAGCAGGGAACAGTAGGCCAATAACCCCCCCGGGGGGGGGGGGGGGGTCAGGGCCACAGGCCAGGCAGAGCAGGAACAAACCATGGCCTGGGCTGCAGGCGCCTCCAGCTTTGCTCATAATCAGCTACAAGGCATTAGACAAGTTGCTCCTGTGTCTTGGACTGATTCATCCTCTGTACGATGGGGGCGGACCAGAACAGGACCCTGCTGGCTCCACAACAGTCCCTCCCAGCCTGACAGGGAGTGGCACCCATTAATAGGAGCCAGTAGAGAGCAGACAGGAGGGAGGAAACCTCTGAAGTTCCCTTCAGCACTGACAAAAACCAGAGTGTTTCTCTCTGGATCCTGCCCTCGGGCCCCTACTAACCACAGTGGAAACCTGTGAGTTCATTTCCCTTCCCTCCTAGACGGCAAGGGTGGGTTGCTGGGGGAACCCCAGCTGAAAGTTACCACAGAGGACTAGGACGGAAGACACATGATCAGACAAACCAAATTTTATTCCAAAAAGCATCCTGGGGTAACCATGACTACACTACTGGGTAAGGCACGTGGCCCCTCCCTCTAGCCACTCTCCCTTTACCAAAACCCACCCCTGCTTGGCTTTTGTACACACGCTGAAATTGTCTCCTGGGCCTACAAGAGGCCCCAGACTTTTGGTTGGGAGGTGTCTGGGTGGTCTTGGCCTGGCCCCAGTCCTGGTGTCAGAGAAGTACGCCGTGGAGACTACTGCCAGTATCCAAGTGCTCTGGGCCACATCGGGTGACCATTCTGTGGCATTTGAGGAAAGGTGGGTGGCACAGCAGTCCCATCTGTCCTTCTCACTTGGGAGACTGAGGGACCACCAAGCTGCTGGAAGCCAAGCTGGAAGGCACATCAGGAAGAGCCAGTGAGCTCTGGAATGCTACAGGCACATCTGGGTAGATGGGGCACCAGCAAGGCCAAGATGTGTGCCCCTGAGTAAGGTCACCTGGCCACAGACCCAGAGCACTGGGCTGAGATCCTCAGGGAACGGGACCTGAGCTTAGTGGTCTAAAAAAGACAAACAGGGAAAAGATGCAAAGCTGGAACTGAGACCCATCATCTACGGAATGGGAGATGGGCAGAGATCAGTCCCAAGGGTCCAGAATCTTGTGCCCAGAATTATAATGTAGGAGAATCAGGAATCCTCTACCATCAAGGAAGAAACCAGTCTTCCCCACCATGCCTCATCCACCAGACAGTGTGAAGGAGAGACTTCTTGCTCCCCACCTGCCCCACGGCTGCGGAGACTCCCAAACCTTCTGCTGGCCCCAGGGAGACCAGTGCAGCCAAGCAGGCAGGGGAGTTTTGGGACCTCAGCAACATGGGAACCAGCAACATGGAAACCTGCAACATAAGAACAAGGATCACTGGCTATCAAGGTGTCCCAGCAAAGCCCACCTTAGGCACAGACTGCTACTCTCTGTTGAAGGAAGGGAAAGTCATCTGTGGAGCATGGAAGCAGAGCTAGCCCAAGACCATGAAGAACATCAGAGGTTGTGACCTGGGATTCCCCAGAGAGAAAAAACAACAAAAATCCCTCACAATTTTTTTTGTTGTTTTATTTCTTTAAAGGATAGGGTCTTACTATGTGACTGGAGCTGGCCTGGAACTCACTATGTAGCCCAGGCTGGCCTTGAATTCATAATCCACCCTCCGTAACATTCGGCATTCTAGGATTATATGCCTGTGTGAGCATACCCAACTCGAACTCCCGCAATCCTAGTGGATACAGGCTGTTTTACAAGATGAAAACCGTTCTGGAGGCACGTGGTGGTGATGGTCGTATAGCTGTGTGACTGTCCTTACTGCCACCAAAGTGCCCTTAAAGCTGGTTACAAGGACAAATTTCAGGTCATGTATATTTTACCAATTTAGGAAAAAATATTCCTGAAGCTGGGTCGTGAACCAAGGGCCTCCTATATACTGTTCATTATTCTACTACCAAGTCACACCCTTAGCCCCAGAAAAAAATTGCCATATCAAATATGTATTGACCCTTACTAAACATAGTATGGAAGAAGCTGGACTGTCAGGGTTCAAAGTCAGCCTCCTTTACTCATTACCAAGGAGACTTTGGGTATTGATCTCACAGTACTACCCAGAGAACACATGCATTCAAGCAATATACCCACACAGTAGGGCTACAGTAAGTGCTACATAAAACTTACAGTCCACTCCAACCACTGCCTTCACAACAACAGCAGACAAACCCAACACCTCCACACCTAGGCTTGAAAACACTTGCAGGGGCTGGGTGTGGCTCCCTGACAGATGCACCCTCTGCATGATAGGAGCACCCGGTTCTGTCTCTAACAGGCAGTATCCTTTGTCCTCGTGTTTCCAGAGAAAGCTGAGCTTGTGAATAGCCCTTTGGAGGAGTTAGTCAAAATCTGAATTTTCACAACGTCTGTGGTTATCACTGTCATTTTTTTCTACTAGCTTTGAGTAAAATCATGTTCATTTTTGGAAAACAGGGGTGGGGTGGGGTGGGGGTGGGGATGGGGGCACCATGCTTTCCATCCACAGGCCTATGATACTTCCCAGTTATCCAAAAATGTCTTACCTTAGAGGTGGCACCAGCTGTCCACCCCAGGTCCAGAGAGTTCTCATTTTTGGTGGCAGAGCTCACCCCACCAGCTGCTCAGAGTCAATGCCAGGATCTCTTACAAATGACTGTCATTTTGACTGGAAGACCACCTGGGTATCCTTAGCTTCATTTTTCCAACTATGCGAAAGAATATTCAACAGTTCTCAGGTCTCTGGCTGGTGAAGGGCATCCAGCTCTTTTGTCATTGGGTGGACCCCCCCCCGTTAGAGAAACTCCCAGGGAGAGAGGAGCTTCCCAATCTTCAATGGGTCAGACTGTGGGAATGACCTACTCAACACGGGCCAATCTTGAGATCGGAATGGCTCAGGCCCAGTAGTAATTCAGTAAACTAAATGACCATGTGTGGGCGTGTACCTGTGGGATTTCTCAGAGACCTCATACTAACATTGTGAATCTGCACGGGAAGACAGCACCATTGACAGACTCATTTGCCTTCTCAACCTTCTTCCCGAGGTAGCACCTGAATGGCTGCCTAGATAACCTACTGCTTTAGAGGGGGAAATGTGGTTCTTATATGAAAATGGTTGTTTCCAAGAGTGGGATCTGGGTCCCCAAAGGGGTGGGCATCACTTTAACAGTCCATGTAGGATCCCTAATACAAACATATTTAAGGGTGAGGTGCAGCAGAAGCTGGTGAGTGACATCTGAGAGGCCAGGGAAGTTAGTGCGTTTGGCCTGGTCTGGATGAACCCCAAGGATAAATGCGGAGAGACTCGCGTCGTTTAGTAAGGTACAGCTAGCGGGCCTTTGCTATGCACCACTCCTGTGGCTGGCCCCACCCAAAGACTTCGATGATGTAGGCCTGCGCAGGGAGAAATCCAAACTATCACTAAAGACGTCATTCATTCCGGCACCCGCTAAGGCCTGTCCCCAGCTCCACTTGCAGCTGCCTGGCTGCATTTTACACCACCCCAGGCTGGAAGAGGGGGCAGGAGGAGATGCTCTTTCGAGTGTAGGGCCGGAGGGAGGGGGCAGTGGCGCAGCCCAAAGACTGGTTCCAATTTGGGAGCCTCCCCCGGATCTACGCGGCGGCGCCTGTCCACGTCTAGCTCTCGACAAGGAATGGGGAAAGGGACTTCCAGGCTTCGCCTGGGGCAGCCCGTCTTAGTGTGTGCGTCAGCGCCTCGGATAGCTGCGCTGGTCCCTGGAAGCTGATATCTGGGCTAAGCTGCGGTGCAGCAGTCAGACTGGAACTGAACGTCGGAAATCCAGGGCGAGGGCAGTGAAAACACAGGCAGGGAGAGGGTGCAGGGGCGCACCGGCACGGGGCGGCGGCAGGAAGGGCTCGGGAGGGATCCCCGCACCGATCTGGGCCGCAGTGGAGTGGGCGGCCTCACACCACCTCCTCCTTGCCCTGGTAGCGACGGCAGCAGCCGTAGAGCGCCGAGAGCAGGTAGAGGCCGAGGCAGAGGCCGCCGCAGACGGAGGCCGCCAGGAAGGCATGGTAGGCGCAAGGCAGCCGGTAGCTCTTGAGGTTGCAGTAGCTGTGGCGCTGCGTCTGGTCGATCATGATGCCCGTCGCGGCCCCGTAGAGAGCGGCCGCCAGCAGGTCGTGCGCCACGTTGACCACGAGCCAGCGCGAGCCCAGCACGGGCACCAGCTCCTGCTTGCCCAGCAGCGTGATGAAGTAGAGCCCCAGGGTGAGCAGCCAGAAGAGCACCGACACGAAGAGCGCGAAGTGCA
>CABHPP010109845.1:0-23652 GCA_902168425.1 Peromyscus attwateri | reverse complement strand
AGAGGGCTGCCTGTGGGTGTCTTCACAGCGGCTGTGTACATGATTCTGTGGGTTTCTGAGTTACATTGTTCAAAGGATATAATTTACTACCATGTTTAAAGTTTAAGCAAAGCTTAAAAATTAAGTACAAAACTATGTGCTGATTATTTAATTTTAAATTGTGAGGCGGTTTTCTGAGGCGTGTTATTTAGGTTTAGGCACGGGGGTGGGGGGTGGGGGGTAAAAGTGCTGATACAGCTAAACTCAAAGTCACAGGCATTTTTCTTTTTTGAACACCCTTCTGTGAGCTGCCGTCAGGAAAGTGGGTTTTGTCTCTATAGTAATTTAGATTTTTTTTTTTTCTCCAGTTGTGTTGAGGTTTCTGACCCCCGAGCGGGTTTCAGAGGGAGGGTCTTTTCTCCCTTTCCGTGTCCTCTTTACATGCCCCCTTCGACGCAGCCTCTCTGTCTGTCTTATCAGTGATTCTCGCTCTCTTTTCTCCACGGCTTATCTCTCTGACAGGGATGTTTGGAGGGATGATAGCACCTAGTCCTGGGGGTATCTGGGGCAAGGACTTTTGCCCTGAAATTCCATAACATTTTTTTTTTTAAATACGTTTTGAGGAGAGAATGGCAGTTTTCTGTGGATCCTTTTATTTCTGGCTAACTCATCATTAGCCTATCTCATTTTGTTTGGCTCCCCATCTCACTGAAAATGTTGACTTAAATGTAAGATAAGAGTATAGGAGATTTTTTTCTTAAGGAAAAAAAAAAAGGAAAGAAAATTCCTATTAACTTTCTTTAACTTTATGAAAATAGACTTCATAGTCTCATTTGTGAGTATCTACTATGAAAGAGCCCAGTATGTGGTTGTTAGTGTACAGCAAGGTTTTTTTTTTTTTCATCATTTACAACTGAAAATGTCATTTAAACTAACTTTTTCTTAAAAATGGGGGAGGGGAGAGAAAGAACAGAAAGAAAGCCAATTAAGCTTATTTTAAGTTTTTAAATTTTAATTTCCTTTTTTAAAGTAAAAATTTAAAAATCACAAATTAACACTGTATTTCTGTTAAATAACTGGCTGAAACCAAAGTGATATTTATTTTTATAAGGTATAGTTGATAGATTTAATTAAAAATTTCAACTTGATTTCATTAACGCTATTAAGAACACAAAGACATTATGAACACTCCATAGGAAACCACCAACATTAATAAGCCAAAGCACTGAAAATAGAAATATCATTTTTATATGTGCATATAAGTATACATTTGTATGTATACACATGCATCATAAGACTAACAAAATATTTCTTACTGGGTGACATGATTAGGTTCAAATTTTGGTTCAGTAATGACAAAATGATTAGGCAAATATGTTGATTTTTTTGATTTCCTTTAGAGGCTGTTGTTGGAATCTAAGCTGATCTTATAAAAAATCCAGAGCCAGATATCAAGGTGAAAGCGGAAAGATCAGAGAAGCAGAACAGCCAGCCACTAGTTCTTACCTCTGTGAAACCCTAAGCCTAAAGAGAGTGAGTTCTTGTTTCCTCACGCCATATATACCTTTCTCTGCCCTGCCATGTTACTTCCTGGGATTAAAGGTGTGTGCCACCATTGCCTGTTTCTAATCTAATGGTTGGCTCTGTCCTCAGATCCTCAGGCAAGTTATTAGGGTACACAATATATCACCACAAGAGGCCTGATGTGGATAAAAGTATTATTTCAATAAAAAAGGATAAAATTTACATATTTAACATGAAACCTGGGGTTTGATTTTTGCTGCAATAATTCTCAGTACTGGTTCAAATACCCAAGAAAAACTTCTCTTTGCAACAGATGAACCATTACAGAAAGCCACAACTAATCAAAATGCAGAGTTGTGGAGCCCAGTCCCAACAGATACATCTACAAAACACTCCCACACTGAAGGCTTAGGGAATACTGCAGAAAAATTGTAAGAGCCGGAGCATCAGAAGTTTGCCGTGAGACTGTGTCTCCTCGGAATGTCAGCAGCTACATCTATAAAGGCTCAGCAACATGGCTGCCTAAACATCACCTGAATAAGGACAACATCAGATATGCCAAAACGGACAAGGGAAAGCCCAGGAGGTCTCAACCCCACACAAAGAACTAAGGCAACTAAGGAATGCTGAGAGCAGGAGAAACAGTCTTCCCCAGGGAAGAACATACCAAATCATTATTCAATACCAAATGGTCAGCCCTGAAAACATACATACAAGTAATACTATACAGACTTAACAGGTTGTATATATGTATTTAGGAATATGTATGTATGTACATAGACACATATGCATTGCATGTAGCAACAATTAATGAAAAAGGAGGTCGTGTGTAGCTAGAGTTTTCCTGCCTGGTCCACAGTCAGGACAAATCTCTCTCACCTGCCAGTCCCACAGCTGCTCAGACCCAACCAAGTAAACACAGAGACTTATATTGCTTACAGACTGTATGGCCATGGCAGGCTTCTTGCTAACTGTTCTTATATCTTATATTAATCTATTTCTATAAATCTATACCTTGCCACGTGGCTCGTGGCTTACCAGCGTCTTCTCATGCTGCTTGTCCTGGCGGTGGCTGGCAGTGTCTCCTTCCACCTTCCTGTTCTTTTCTCTTCTCTGTTAGTCCCACCTATACTTCCTGCCTAGCCACTGGCCAATCAGTGTTTTATTTATTGACCAATCAGAGCAACACATTTACCATACAGAACATCCCACAGCACTTCCCTCTTTTTTTTTTTTTTTTCAAAAAGGAAGGTTTTAACCTTAACAAAGTAAATTGCATATAATATGGGAATTTGGGCGTAGCTTTTCTTACTACTTCCTGCTGGAGTTGTTTTCCTCAGGGATGGATGGACCTTATTGCAAGAGGCTCCCTGCAGTCTCAGGACTGCTGCACTGTTTCTAGGCCAGGCACTCCACCTTCCTCTCACTCCCCCTTCATTTCCAAAGAAGCTGGGAGTTCTGCAGTACAATATTCTTCATCCTAATTTCGTTCATGACAACTCCAAGTATCAAGTTGATGGAATCATTGGTTGGATATTATCTAGCTTGAAGACTTGTGATTGCTTTTGGAAACCTGGGAACGCACTTCACCTCTAGCAGTAACACGTGGTAAAAATAATTGATATGATGAATGTTTAAATAAATGATTACTTCACCATTTTACTCCATTCATACTATAGTTCTCAAGTTTAAGAATAAAATAAAATCACCACAATAATTACATAAAAGAAATATAGATTTTTATTTTGGTTATTTTGTTAATTGGACTTTTTACTACAAGCAAATTTTGTGATATTTGAAACACTTTGTAACTATGCCCATCTTACCATCTCATGCCTACATTTTATGTGATTAATATGCAGTTCTAAAAGAGCTACAGTGAACTAGCCAAGGCAATGGTATTAGAATTATAAAATTGTTATCTGTAGCTTGAGTTTATTAGCATGAAAACTGGCACTTGTGGGAACATATAAAATATTGATTTGAGATAGCGCTGTATATTTTAGTGCCTACTAAGCATAGGAGGGCATAGTTTTGAAATTACAAAGATAATACAAAGGTCGCTTTATGGCTTTATTTTTTTCATATTATTGGAAGATATTTTGAAGTCAGTATTTTCTATAAAAATACCTAAATGTATAATTTTCATAAATTTATCTGCCCAATTTACTGTTTATTTTTGTTTGGGTTTGGAGACAAACCAGGAGGGATATGAACTTAGCTCTTTCCTCCTGGGATCCAAGAATGCACTATTCAAATTGAGTCAGCATATCCACGTGAAAATGGACTGTTCATCCAGAGGACACGGATGTTCCTTTTGGCTTCAGTCCTTCCAGACTGGATACATATCAAGATTTCTTCAGTGTTGTTACTGTTAATTATTAGTTCTGGTAAAAGTTAAGGAATAGTGTTATTCTAGCTTGAAATCCCTCAGGCTGACCAGTCATCTCAAAATAAACGTTAAGATTTGAACAACAACGATTTGAAGTATGAGAATTAAAAACTAATTCCTAGGCTAGTAAGATGGAAGCAGGTATGAGAAATGGAATTAAAATTCCTAATGTCCTACTTAAATTCCAGGAAGGCATGTTAGCCTGCCTGTGATTCTATTTCTCAGACGGTAGAGGCAGAGGTAGAATAAGAAAACTGGGTAGGTAGACTAGCCTGATCAGTGATCTCTGTGTGAAATCAAGAGACACTGTCCTCTGTTGTTTGAATCTTAGATGGTCTTTTAATTAAAAAACCCAGAGCCAGATATGAGGGTGAAAGCTGAAAGATCAGAGAAGCAGAACAGCCAGCCATTAGTCCTACCTCTGAAATCCTCAGCCTAAAGAGAAAGAGAGTTCCTGTTTCCTCATGCTTTATATATCTTTCTCTTTATTTTTCTCTTTATATTTATATTTCTCTTTATATTTCTCTTCCATATTACTTCCCGGGATTAAAGGCATGTGTGCTTCCCAAGCAAAGGCATGAGATCTCAAGTGCTGGGATTAAAGGTGTGTGCCGGCACTACCTGACCTCTATGTCTAATCTAGTGGCTGGTTCTGTCCTCTGATCCTCAGGTAAGTTTATTAGGGTACATAATATATCACCACATTTCCCCTTTTTTTTGTCTAAAATAATAAAAGAAGGTTATAACTAATATAAGAAAAACTATATACAATAAGTATATACAATATATATAGTCAAGAATTACATTAACAATGTTCAATTAACATTTGACAGATTCAGAAAAAAATACTTCATTATTTATCCTATGTTGGTGAGTCCAAAATGTTGTACCTAATTCACTTTCTATCCTAACTTGTATTACCAACTGAAAACTATCTTTTGATGTCTTTCAAACTTATACACTTTACACCTCTTCAGTGAGTTTCTTTTCTGAATTTGTTAACAAGGAAAATTATAACTATAACTATCCAATCTTCAACTCCCTCAGAAACCCAAGAAGGAAATAATATTACCTAAGTAAGCAGGAAGTGCAAACAAGCAACTTCCAAAAAAATGTGATAAATGACAGAAACAGCTGGCTGCCTGGACAGTCACCAGAGGTTCCTATGCAACATTGGGGCATCCATCTTTGGCCTACAGGCCTAGCATATCTGACAGACACATCTGTGAAGCAGGTCTCTTTTCTAAAGAGCCTCCCCATCTTGTCTTGGCAAAGATTGGCAGTCTTTTCTTGTGTCCTGCTTGTCCATTTTGGACAGCATACTATCAGCAGTCAAGGCAAGGGCGCTTTCTTGCCCAGTGGGTAACTTTTGTCACAATGAAAGTAAACTCCATAAGGAGTTTCTTCACTGCCCATCATCTTCTCTGAAGAAGATTGGTGCTGCCTGGAGCAGACATGTCTCATTGTCATAAAAAAAAAGAAAAAAACCCATGTTATTAAAATATTTTAAATGCCATATTCTGTAGATCTCTGAAGTGTTTGAAGATGACCTGCATATCTAAGATATATCTCTGTTTGACCTTGAAAACATACCTAACATGACTACAAGTTTGATTATAATAGGTGACTAACTACTAATTTGCATTTCTTTATATCCTAGTTAGTTGGTAATAATAACTTTCAAGGACTAGCAATTTGCATTACATTGTTAAATGAGCTGTATAGGTACAATACCTTGAATAAGATTAGAAATATATGTACAATATTTTCTAATAAATTAATCTCAAATTTGTATCAATATATAAATTTTGTATACAATATACAAAAATCCAATCCAATGTAAAATATTTAAAACTAGTAGTTGCTTTCTAAAAGTGGATTCAATAATCTACCTTTTTATGTTATATCCATATTCTCTCTATTTTCTTTTCAGAGTAAATTCAACAATCTACCCTTTATCCATCATTTCTATATCTCTTTTTCAGAGTAGATTCAATAATCTACCTTTTTAATCTTATCATATCCATATTCTCTCTATTTTCTTTTCAGAGTAGATTCAATAATCTACCTTTTATCTTATATCTATATCCTCTTTTTTCTTTTTTAAAACAAGGACCTTAAATATAACCTCCTTTGTTTAGCCTTTTTCCTGACCATTAACAATAAGAACTTGTAACCAACCATCCTAAAGAATGACAATTATCCATAACCCATTGAATGAACCAAAAACCACCCACCCCACCCCTTGGGAATGTGGGCGTCATATTCTTAAAATTACTTCCTGCTGTCTGGGGGTGAAGGCATCTTTAGAGGTTCCTGAAAGAAAATTTTGGAGTTAATTGTCAAGTCCTGGGAGAGGTAGCTGTATCATTTGTTGTCCAGTCTCTGCATAATGGGAAAGCGCAGGGCTTGTCTCAAGTCTTTGCTCAAGTAGTCTGTGAGACTGGATCATCTCAGCTAGCTATCTTGATATTGTCCTGAGCAGTTTGTAGTCCAAAGCCGATCTTTGGGTGGTGTTTGTCATCTTAGTGGTATTATCCTGATGGAATCATCGTTGTGGGGCCCCATCATCTTTTTGGAGACTTCAAAGTCACTATTAGGCATGGTCATGATTCACTGCAGAAAAATGATAGAGACTGAAACCCCAAAAATCATGTACAAGAAGCTAGATGAAGCCTTTTTTTCTAGAATTAATTAATATTCTATATGACCATTAATATCATGACAAAAGTTTAAAATATATATATATATAAATCTTATAAATTTTGATATAAAATTCATACCTTAAGAAAATTTTTATAGAGTCAAAATAAAACCAAAGAATTATGGGGTTTTAATAGCAATAGAATAGTCCCTTAATTTTGGTTTTTCTTCTGTCCCATATCAGGTGGCTCTTCTAACATGAAACACAGATTTTTTTGATTTTCCTTTTAATAAGCATGCTTGTGTTTAGAGAAGGAGAGAGCCACACTCCAACTCCAAAGCCAACTTTAATTTTTAATTGAACTGGGACTACGTAAAGACCATTTGCATTATGTGTCTGTAGAGAACAGCAGAAAAAAACATTTAGGAAGACTTATGAAATTTTATACTGTTAGATATATAATATACCAATAGGTCAATTTATTCTTTTTCTTGGGACATTTTTTTTCTGGATGATTTGTCCTTTTCCTCAGATGTCTCATTTGTCCAGTGTTCTTCAGATTCCTTAGCCTTCATTCTCCTGAAAGACAAAAATAAAACCCTTCCCTAAACCTAACTTTGGGAAGGTTCCTTTTTGGCAAGTTCTATCTGATCAATTGAAAAGCTTTTGTTAGTGGTATAAATTAGTTTAAATAGAATGATCATGCTGGTTGATGAACTATCACCTCTTCTAATTAAGAGGTCTCTCATGTTCAGATTGAAACCTTAGCAATTTTGATGGTATCCATAGCTTTTCTTCTCCTGTGGAAACAAAAGCAAAATCTCATCCTCAATGTAACACATATCCTGGTTTCCATTCTGAGGTCAGCACATCTTTAAAGTATATAGGCTGATTTAATTCTGTATTTTTTCCTATTATCCTATGTCTCTCTGCAGCTGTTGTTCCTTTCTCATTAGCATTGAGAAAATTCAAAGTTAATAAAGCATTATGTAATCTATTTCTGGGGATTTTTGTTACCCTTCTCTGTTTATTAAGCATATCCTTTAGAGTTCTGTTTGATCTTTGTATAACTGCTTGGCCTATAGGATTATGTGGTATACCTATAATATACTTTGTACTGTAATAAGCAAAAAACTGTTTCATTTTACCAGAGACATATGCTGGAGCATTGTCACTTTAATTTGTGCATTTCTACCCATGATGGCCATAACTTCTAGCAAATGAGTGATTACAGAATCAGCCTTTTCAGAACTCAGAGCTGTTGCCCATTGAAATCCTGAATAGGTATCAATGGTGTGGTGATCATATTTCAATTTTCCAAATTCTACAAAATGAAACACATCCATCTGCCAGATTTCATTCTTCTGAGTACCATTTGGGTTACATCCTGCTAGTAGTGGAGTTTGATTTTATAAAGAACAAGTAGGACATTTCCTTATAATTTCCTTGGCTTGTTGCCAGGTTACAAAAAAAATTCTTTTTTAAAACCTTACTATTGACATGCTGTTTTTTTTTTAATGAAATTGTGAGGCCTCCAGCACATTTCCTATCAATAATTTATCAATCTCATCATTACCTTGTGCTAGAGGGCCTGACAGATCCATATGGGATCAGATGTGAATTATATATAAGGAATGATTCCTATTCCTGGTTATTGATTATAACTGAATAAATAATGAAGTTGATTCTGACTCATCAGGAATAAATTCAGCAGTTTCAATATGTACAATCACTCTTTTGGCATACTGAGAGTCAGTAACTATGTTGAGAGGTTCTGTAAAATCCATTAATACCACCAGAATGGCATATAATTCTGATTTTTGAACAGAATTATAAGGACTTTGAACCACTTAAATTTTCTGATTTGTAACCTGCCTTTCCTTTTTGGTTTGCATCTATATAAAATATAGGGACTCTAGATATTGGTGTTTCCTGTACAACGTGAGGCAGGATCCAGTTAGATCTCTTTATAAGTTTAATTCTATAGCTTTTGGGATATTTGTTGTTAATCTCTCCCAAAAAATTACTGCAAGCTCTTTGCCAAGGTTCACTTTCTGCCATAATTTGTTAATTTCTTTGACATTAGTTAAAAGTACTACAATTTCTGCTGGGTCTATTCCTGCTAATTGACAAAGTCTCAATTTTCCTTTTAAAATCAACTCAGAGATTTTTTCCACATAAATTTTAAATTTTTCATTCTGTTTATTTGGTAGAAATATCCATTCCAATATAATATCTTCCCTCTGCATTAATATTCCTGTAGGAGAATGCTTAGAGTGTAAAATAACCAAAATGTAATCAAGCTTTGGATCCATATGATCCACATGTGCATCCTGTATTTTCTTTTCCACCAAGGCAAATTCTCTCTCAGCTTCACCTGACAATTCTCTTGGACAATTTAAGTCCTTGTCACCCTCTAAGGTTTTGAAGAGATTACTCAGTTCATCATTTTTTACCCTAATAGTGGTCCATAGACCGAAAATGTCTCTGAATAATCATTAAGAGTCCGTAATCGATCTCTCCTAATTTGTACCATTTGGAGTCTAATTTTTTGTAGACCTATTTTATATCCTAAATATAATTAATAGAATCACCTCTTTGTATCTTTTCAGGAGCAATTTGTAATCCCCAACAAGGCAAAATTTTCTTTACTTCTTCAACATTCTTTCTAAAGTATCTGCATTTGAATCAGCTAGTAAAATGTTGTCCATGTATTGGTATAATACATAATAATAATACATAAAGAATTTCCTATAGATTGAGGAAATTCTCTATGTATTACTTCCAAGGGCTGTCATACAAAATATTGGCATAGGGTTGGGCTATTTAACATTTCTGGTGGGAGAACCTTCCATTGATATCTCTTAACAGGCTGAGAATTATTATAAGTAGGCACTGTGAAGGCAAATCTTTCTCTGTCTTTTTCTTGTAAGGGTATTTAGAAGAAACAGTCTTTTAAATCTATAACTATAAGAGGCCATTCTCCAGATAACAGAGGAGGCAAAGGAATTCCAGATTGTTGAGAGCCCATTGGCTGAATTGCCTTGTTAACAGCTCTTAGATCTGTTACCATTCTCCACTTACCAGATTTCTTTAAAATAACAAATACAGGAGAATTCCAAGGTCTGGTTGATTCTTCAATATGCTGCTCTTGTACCAGCTCTTCTAATGCCTGCATTTTCTCCGTTGCTAAAGGCCATCGCTGAACCCATACAGGCTTGTCTGTTGACCATTTTAAAGATATAGCTGTTGGTGTCTTTGAAAGATCAGCAGCTGTTGTGCCCTGTTCTTGGATGGTTGGTGAATGTTCTTTATAATACCTTCTAATATTTTTCCCAGAAATATATGTTAGATTATGATTTGTTCCTGAGATCGAAGGAATGTTAACCTGGGTATTCTATTATTGTAATAAATCATGGTCCCAGAGATTCATAGCTATATTAGCTACATATGGCTTTAATTTTCCTCTCTGTCTTTCTGGCCCTATACATTTGACCAAGCTCACTCTCTGTTTCACTTGAGATAATGTTCTAATCCCTAAAAGCTATACATTTATCTCCTGAAGAGGCCAATTTGGATGCCAAAATTCTGGTGCAAATATCGTTACATCCAAACCTGTGTCTACAAGACCTTCAATGAGAATGTCATTTATTCATATTTTTAATTTTGGTCTTTGTTCATTTATAGAAATTTGCCAAAAATTCACTTTATGGTTTCTCCCAAAATTTTTGTTCTCTCTTCTATATCTGTTCTATCACCCTGAGCAGTATGGTTTTTTTACAGTAGGCATTAGATTCTTTAATTGCTCTGGGAAGTGGTTTCTTCTATGATGGCAGGAAAGGACTGAACTGAATTTTCATGGGGGCCTGTGAGAGGCCACTCAGGGAGTTTCTTGATGGCAAATGCAAGGATTACCTTGTCTGTCCCTTGTTGATCTACATTTGTTAATCCAGTGTTTGCCTTTCTCACACCTTCTGCATAATCCAGAAGGGAGGGGCATTCTGTTGCCATTGTTCCTTGAAAACACATTGTTTCTAGGAATGCCCTGTGTACAGTCCTTTATTAGGTGACCTTGCTTACCACAATTGAAACTCTGACATTACTATTTTTCTTCAATTCCCTGGAAACCACCTCTTCTATCCAAGCATCATCATGGTCATGAGATTCAATATTCATTGCTTCTTGAATCCATTCCTCCAAGGATGCTGATCTTTCCTTTAATGGCCTAATTACCCTTTTGCTTTGTGCACTAGCATTTTCAAAAGCCAGAGATGTAATTATTATCTATCTAGCTTCTGAATTTTGTATCATTCTATTTTCTGGTGAAATTAGCCTTTGTAAGAAATCAGTGATGGTTTCTTTTAGGCCCTGTGTAACTTTTGTAAATGACTCAGTTTTCTTTTCTACTTCTTCAATTCTGCCCCAAGCATTCAAGGATAACATTCAGCATAAAGCCAGGACTTGGTCATTATATAGAGATTGCCTTTGTACATTAGCATAATCTCCCTCTCCAAGAAGTTGATCTTGGGAGATTTCCATACCTCTAGCCCTATTTCATTGTTCGATGCTTTTAGCCTCATCCTTCCACCAGGTCCTCCATTGTAATTTGTGACCAGTCTCCAAGACTGTTGTAACCAAATCTTTCTAGTCTTGAGGGATAATTCTATTACAAGTTGATCACGAGTTTAACACCTGCTTCACAAATGGGGAATGCATACCATATGACACTGTAGCTTCTTTGAATCTTCTCAAATCCGACATTTGCACTGGAGTCCAGTCAGCTCTTACACAGCCTTGAACATTTGGCAATTCCTGTAAGGTTACTGGATAAAGTTGGCTGTTTGAAAGCCTTCAGCTGTTTTTCTACAACCATATATTGTGATGCTGAGATTGGTTCACCTCTAAATTTTTCTGTCTGGGTCTGTTTGGGTCTTAATATCTTTATGATCTGTTTTAACAAGTTTTTCTAAAACTTTTATCTTGGCACTCATATTAACCAACTTTTTAAATGATAAAACAAAAATGATCAAACAAATAATATTTATATTTGACATTACATCCATCCAATCAACATTAATTATCCTCTCATTTAATTGTTCCATTTTCAGACCATTTAAAGTATAGTCAAACAGAGACCAAATGCTTGCCATTGTAAAAATTTTTCCTATTTTTTAATGTGGGAAAAAACTTTCCTTTAACTAATTCCTCCATTTTAGAAATCTTAATTGACTCACCAAATCTGCTGACAACTATGATTCAGAAGATGGTGTGACAGCAGCCAGAGGATGAGGCCCAGAGAAAGCCAAAGGGAAGAAACTAGAGAGCCAGTTGTTTGTACAGAGGAACGTGCAAAAGCAGCTAATTCCAGCATGTTTGGAGCCCGTGCCTGAGGAGTTTGCTGTGAAGAGGCTGCAACAGAAACTTAGTCAGCAGGTTAGGGACTCTGGCCCACATGGAGTAGAGACTCCAGCTGTGTGCTCTGGCCGTGTGTAGCTCCAGCCTGAGGTGGGGCCTGCAAGGCCACAGGTAAGAGGCTTTTTTTGTGGGTTTGTGACCCAAAAGTTGGATGCCAGATATTGTTGTTCTAGCTCAGTCAGTAGAGCATGTGTCTCTTAATCTGAGGGTAATGGGTTCAAGCCCCACATTGGACACTAGATGTTGTTCAAATCTTAGATGGTCTTTTAATTAAAAAAAAAAAAAAACAACCAAAAACCCAGAGCCAGATATCAGGGTGAAAGCTGAAAAATCAGAGAAGCAGAACAGCCAGCCACTAGTTCTTACCTCTGCAAAATCCTCAGGCTAAAGAGAAAGAGTTCCTGTTTCCTTGTGCCTTATATACCTTTCTCTGCCCTGCCATATTACTTCCTGTGATTAAAGGTGTGTGTGCTTCCCAAGCAAAGGCATGAGATCTCAACTGCTGGGATTAAGGGTGTGTGCCACCACTGCCTGAATTCTATGTCTAATCTAGTGGCTGGCTCTGTCCTCTGATCCTCAGGCAAGTTTGTTAGGCTACACAATACATCACAATAGTCCTCAATAAATAGGGTGGAGAGCAAATGAGAAACAAAACTTCTGACATCAGTCTTGAGCCCCTACAAGCATCATTCAATGATGATCAGTTTTAATTATCAACTTGACACAGTCTAGAATCGTCTAGTAAGACAGCCTCAATGAGGGATCACCTATATCAGGTTGACTTGTGGGTATGTCTGGGGGGGTGTCTTTATTGCCTGGACTGATGTGGGAAGGCACACCCTAAGTGTGGGTGGCACCTTCAGGTGGTGGCCCAGATAAAGGGACATGGAAGAAGGAAAGCCTTTCACCATTTTGCTTACTTGAGTTTTACTCTCACCGTGAGTTTATCTGTTCTGGTATTGCTGTTGCAGCATGCTACTTAATTTGTTAGAGACTGCTTCTTCAGGTCTCCACTGTAGTCTGAAGGCCAGTGGCTCTCCAGGAATCCTTAGCAGAACTGCTGAGACAACCAGTATCATATTCTGAGCAACTACCAGGTTCTCGGTTTCTTTTGTCTGATCCAGGCATCATTAGACTACTCTAAACAAACCATGTAAGCTAATTGAGTGAATTCTTTCTTTATTATATCATGGTACTGGTTTTGCACCTCTAGAGTACCCTGACTAATACAAGCTAGATTTTTAGGAAAGCATAATACGTGTTTTTCAGAAAGGAATCTGAAATCAGAAGTGGAGAATGGTGTGGCGTTGCAAGTTTCCTCCATCATGATTTACTTTCTTCTTTCCACGTGTTACAGATACAAGCTGCTGCCCTGCTGGTGGCCAGCTACTTGCTGAGTGAGTGCAAATCAAGATAGGACTGCACAAGTGGTGGGATACTGTGGCCAGAACACCTGCCATAGTCATGAAAAATGTAATTCCGTTTTCTTGCTAGCTCCAAACAAAGAAAATCGCAACAAATATGTCATATATGCAGATTGTCTTACCTTGCTTGTCTAACCTCAAATATAATACCTCTGGTAGTAATACAAGAGGTCATTTATTTTTAAAACTTGACCCTATGTTTTCAAACTGGTAATTTGTCAAAAAGTTACCAGCCACTGTGACTTAAAACAGTAATAGCCTGAGGTTCTCACAGGATCTATTGAGTATAGAAGCCTTTTACTCTTTCATAAAATACACCTGTGTTTATAGAATGTCTCTCACATCACTTTCTGTTTAGTGTATATTTACTAAGAAAACATAATCCCAATTGTGTATATGATAGCACGAAGCTAAAATTAATACATAAAAGGAGAGATAGATAACTTCTCATTTACAGTCTGTTCAGTGTTATGTGTTATGTGTTAACTTGATCAGAGTCTAGTTCCGGTTATATAATCAAACTCTCATCTAGTTGTTGCTTTGTAGATGTTTGTACATGCAGTTACAGCTTCAGGCACACTAAGTTAATTAGATTATTGTTTTGTTTTTCAAAGAAGAGTCTACCCCAGAGTGGGAAATGCTATTTTTTCTTTATTGCACTTATTTATTTATTTATTTATTTGTTTGTTTGTTTGTTTTTGTGTGTGTGTGTGTGCGCGCGCGTGCGTGCGTGCGTGCGTGCATGCGTGCGTGTGTGTGTGTGTGTGTGTGTGTGTATGTGTGTGTACATGCCAAGAAATGGATGTGGAAGTCAGAAGAAAGCTTACAGAATTTGCTTCTCTCCTTTATAATGTGTTTTCAGGAATCGAACAAATCATCAGGCTTGGTGGCAACTGTTTTTATCCACTGAGAGATCTGATTGGCCTTGTTATTTTTAATAAAAGGAGTGAGACTCATTTGTTGACTGAATACTTGAAAGAAAAAACAGGTTTTCTGGAAAAGAGGATATTTTTTTTCCTCAAGACTAAAGCATTAGCTTCTGCCTGGATTTGCAATCCACTTTCTTATCCTGTAATTTTCAGACTCAAAACTAACTCTTATTGCCTGCTTGCCTGCCCCATGGATTTCAAACCAGTCCTCATAGTCAGAGGAGATATTTTCTTAAAATAGATTTTTCAATTCATAGGCTATACCTTCCATATTTGTTTTATTCCTTTAAGAACCCTGATAAAGATAACTGGAATGGGCATGTGGGTACAACATTCATGTCTTTCAGCTTCCTGACAATATAAACAATGTAACCAGCAATGTCACACTTTTACCACCAAGATTCCCCTGCCATAACACACTGTATCCTCCCAAACCAGGAGCCCCCAGCAGAAGCTTCTCCTTCATTAGCTTTCTGTTGTCAGCTATGCTGTTACAGCATTGGGAAAAGTACTAATACAGGCTGTAGAGGATAAAGTAAAGAATATGCAGAAACAGAAAAATAATGTTGACAGAGATGGAAACTCTGAGAACCAAAAGGATATATTAGAGATAAAAAATACTGTGATTGAAATAAAGAATGACCTTGATTGGCTAATAATTAGACTTGAGACAGCTGAGGAAAGAATCTCTGAGCTTTATTTAGGATATGTCAATAGAAACTTCCAAAGTCTAAGACCAAAGGGAAAAGGACCAAAAATGATGAAACAACTACCCATGAACTACAAATATAAAGACTAATATACATATATCAGAAGAGAAAGGGAGAAGAGATTAGAAACAGTAATTGAAGTAATAATTTTTAAGCGTTTTCCCAAAATTAATATCAGAGACCAAACTACAGAACCAGTTAGATTGGGGTCATTAAGCAGAATAAATACAAAAGCAAGCAGCGGAACAACCCTCAAACAAAAACCCAAAGGATGGGGGACACTGCACCTACTTGTACCATGTTGCAGTTGCAGAAGTCAAAGGCAAAGAAAAATTCTTGAAAAACAATTCCTGAGGGTAGAGAATACTTACTCACAGAGGGATGAAGACAGGAGTTGCACCTGGATTTTGAGAACTCTTGTAAGCATGAAAAGAATGGAGTGAATATTTGATGTTAAGAGAGAAAGAACTCAACAATCCTGTACACTGTGGAATTAGCCTCAGTACTGAAGGAGAAATAACAACTTTTTCAGGCAACCAAAACTGGTGGAACTGTGTTGTCAGTAGATACACAACGAGAAACATTAAAACGAGATCTTCAGAGGGAAGGGAAAAATACAGGTGGGAAGCTCTGACCCAAAGAAAGAAGGGAATAGTATCAAGAGGGAACAAGTGGGCATAAAACACAGCTCTTATTTCTTTCATTCTTACTGACCTCTAACTTAAAATAGTTTGTTAAAAACAATAATAGCAACTATGTACTTGATTATATATGGTTGTGTGGGTACATATTATTCTTACAGTGCTTATATAAGCTTATATATAAGTAAAAATGAATGATATCAATTGCTGTGGGATGTTCTGTATGGCAAATGTGTTGCTAATAAAACACTGATTGGCCAGTGGCTAGGCAGGAAGTATAGGCGGGACTAACAGAATAAAAGGAACAGGAAGGCAGAGGGAGTCACTGACTGCCAGCCGCCACCAGGACAAGCAGCATGTAAAGATGCCGGTAAGCCACGAGCCATGTGGCAAGGCATAGATTTATAGAAATGGATTAATTTAAGATATAAGGACAGTCAGCAAGAAGCCTGCCACGGCCATACAGTTTGTAAGCAATATAAGTCTCTGTGTTTACTTGGTTGGGTCTGAGCGGCTGTGGGACTGGCAGGTGAAAGAGATTTGTCCTGACTGTGGGCCAGGCAGGAAAACTCAAGCTACAATCAATGATATGAATGATGGGATAAAGAATTAAGAAGACACCATTATAAAGTATTTGTGCTATGGCAGTGGTGTAGTATCACTTGAAAATGGGGTTGGTTGGTTGTAGGTACATATTACAAGCTTTACAAAGTGCAAAAAGAAGTCTAACTGTTGTACTAAGAGAGAAAGTTGTGTGAAATAAAATGCTCAACTTAAACCTCACCAAGCAGAAGAAGAATAGAAGAAAAAGTAAGAACAAAGAACAAGATCCATGAATAGAAGACGTCAGTGGACGGGACAGTCTTAATCTAGATGTGCTGGCACTCACCTTACCCTTCTGTAGCCTGAAAGGCATCAATTAAAAGACATGTGCCGGGGTGGATAAAAAACACAGTCCCTCTGATTTACAAAGACACATATAGGTTAAAAACAAATGGATGGAGCATGATTTCAAAACAAATCACATTAGCAATATGTCTTCTGCTAGACTAGATGCCATACAGGGAATGCTATCACAAACTGGGAACCTCAGTATTCCATGACGACTTGCTGGTTGCACCCACATTAGTACTTACTTTTTCTCTTTCTAGTTGCATGGTGAACTTCTGAGGCTCCGTTTATTAATTTGTACAGTGGTCCAGCCTTGCCCACAGCCTATGTACTGTCAGTAAGGTAAAACATGTATCTGCACATAGCAGATGTTTAAAGGGATGGGTTTGTTTTTGGAGTTCTCAAATACCTTTTAGTTTTTCTGTAACTCAAAGTTCCTGGCAGAGCAAGACCAAGTGAATGAGGCAGTCAGCAATGCCTTCCACCATGAAAATCTTCCCATGATATGAGGTAAGTATATCAGGGAAAACTCAAGGACCGTAAGAATGCTTTCAACTATCAAAAATCTCTTGATCTAGCTATAGTAATTAACTAAATTAATATTAACAAGGAAATCAAGTGACTTCCAAGACAATGTTAGAGTAAGTTGCTTTTTTTAAATCCCAGATAGACATTCCAATTACTTTAGGCATTCCAGCCATCTTGAACCATGACATTATTAAAAGATAGATAAATATATTCAGTCTTGGAGAAACCAAAAGTAACAGGAATTGTCTGGTCATCCCGTTGTTGTTCATTTCCACAACAGAGCAGACACAGCTGCACAAGGCTCTGATTCTTACAGAAAACACATTTGAGATTGACTTTGTCTTAAAAATAAGCCGAAGCCCCATGCAACTATGTGTATGTGTAAAACTGTCTACTGAACCTAAAATTTTATATTTTGGGAGGTGAAACTGTAATTCTTTGATGTTAAAAGATTTTCAAGTTTTTAAAATATGCATATAGAATGATAATATATTCATTTAAAAACCACAGACATTACTTTATTCTATGAACAAGGCTCAATACTGTTAAGTCTACAAGACTACAGATTAATAGGAGATTGTTTTAATAGTGGCTTTGCTCCGTGTAGTGCATATAGTGCAAAGCATGTCACCTGAACTGTATGAAGAAGACACATGTATTGAGCCAACTTTCATTGTCTGTCTGGTGTTAAGCTAGGTAAATGAGCAGAATGTATGGGCCATATGGGAATGTGTGTTATTTCATGAAGAGCAGGTGATTTCTGCTCTTTTTAGAGGACACACTGGTCAAAGTCTATGCCTGTGCAACTGAGATTGGTCTAGGTTCCTTACTCAGCAGGACTTTGCCATCAACATATAGTTGATGAACTTAAACTTTCTATAAGAGCAAAGAAAGTAAAAGACCCATCATGAGACATGCTCAAGTGGCAGGAGCAGTGGACACATAGCTGAAATTATCTGCAGGATAAGGGTCATACTGTACACCATGGTCTGCTCTGAGCAAACCCCAAGTGTGAAGACTTTGCTTTTAAAAACAGACTAGATGCTAAGAACTAAATGATTCTGGGACTGTTGATATGAAGAGAGAGGCATTACTCAATGAAGGTCATGAGTTCACCGGAGAAATGAAGTAAAGCTGGTGATATGAGTGGCCAGGCTCAGAGCCAGAAGAATGTGCCTGAAAGACTACAGATAGAAACATAATTGTGTGGGGCTGAGAGGTGGTGCTGAGAGATGAAGAGAACCAAGAAAAAGGGCAGTGACTCAGTTGGGAGGCTTAGGAAGCCAGTCTGTGAACAAAGGGCATGGACCGGTCCCTTCCTTCATGCGGGGCCAGCAAGTGCTCTCCAGGCTCAAGAGCCCTTGAAAGGCACCATTCTGCCAGGCCAGGCTCAGAACCAAATGGAATTGTGCTTCTCTCTTCGGCTTGAGTAGGTACCACTTCTTGAAAGCTCCATTTTCTTGCTGCCATTCTTGAACTTTCATCATTGTTTTAACAAAGACATGCTTTTATTTTCTTTATTTACACTGACATCTTTACCTTGTGCCCAAACATTTCTTTCTGATTTGTACTACTTCTATGACAAACAGGACATCTTTCTTAACCCTTCAGCCACTCACCAACAAACAAATTAAAATGGAAAGACATAGTATTTTTTGAGGCTGGGGAATGCTGTCAATAAAAAAAAAAAAACCCAAAACAAAACCGGACAGTAATCTCATGAATTGAAACACCTTTGTTTAGAACACAAGATTGTCATTCCTAAGATCCTTCAACAAGAATCTGTTAACTGTCTTCAGATGATTTCTGTATTCTGTTCACGTGCCTGTAGAATGTCTGCCTGCTGTTCTGGGAGTGCATCCCCACTGTATCATCTCTGGTTGGGGAAGAAAGTATCTAGTCTTTGAGTCTCCACCTCATGTCAGCTTTCCAACAGATGCATTGCTGGTGTGAGATTCAAGTTTGCTGATGACCCATTACTAGGAAGTGAATGATTTTCATGAGAGTGTTTTCACTATCTTGGCAATCTTGAAATGATGTTTTGTGACTCATCACTGATACCAGAAGAATTTATTTTAGTATAAAATGTTCTATAACTGACCTTTGAGCTTTTTCTTTATATTCCCTTTTGGTAGATGTTACTCTGGAGTTACCACACAAGTTGTCTGAAGCTTTCTTCAAGTAGAACACCACCACATAGTCTAGAAGAAAATCTGAGTCTCCTCTTTTTTCTTTTTTTTTTTTTGGTTTTTCGAGACAGGGTTTCTCTGTGTAGCTTTGCGCCTTTCCTGGAGCTTACTTGGTAGCCCAGGCTGGCCTCGAACTCACAGAGATCTGCCTGCCTCTGCCTCCCGAGTGCTGGGATTAAAGGCGTGCGCCACCAACGCCCAGCCCTCTTTTTTCTTATACATTCAAAAACCCTTGGATTATATTCCACTATTGGTGGAGAGTTGTTTAATATAACTAGACTAACTTTCACATACACCATTAACATTTGTTCATGGAAATTGGCTCTAGAGCAGGACTCTCAAACTTGAATGTACATGTGAGCCACTTTGGTTTCTTATGAACATTCAAGTTCTATTCTACAAGTCACTTAATTTCATTGACTTTATGTGATGCAAGGAATCTGACCCAGGGTTCCCTGGAGCTTGTTGGAAATGCACTCTGGGCCCCATTCCAGGTCCACTGCAGTAGTCAGACTTTCACCACTGTGACAAATACACAAGAGAAATGACTCGAGGACAGACTGATTTAGGCTCACGGCTTCAGTGGGTTCGCTTGCTTCTCTGCTATGGGCTTATGATAAGACCATCACAGTGTCAGGAACATGTGATGAAGGTGGGTCATAGCAGTCAGGAAGCAGAGAGAAGGGTAACAGGAAGAGGTCAAGGCCAAGGCGAAGATATTCTTAAAGTCACATACTCAGAAACTCACTTCTTCCAATGAGACCCTATCATCCTAAGTCCCATCATATCCCAATAGACTCTAAATTTGAATTTACAAATGGATTAAACCATTGGTTATGCCGTGCCCCCATGAGCTAATAATCTTTGGAAATGCTCTCATAGACACAGCAAGATGTACATGGTACCAATCAACTAGATAGCACTCAGTCCAATCCAGTTGAAAATTCAGGTCAACTATAATCACTGAATCTGTATCTATATTTTAATAAGATCCCAGATATTATGTACAGAAGTTTAGGAAACATCATACTGAAAATCACACAGAGCCAGTGATGTAATGGTGAAAGTGGAAGCATAATTACTACATCTTGGTTGGCTCCCTGTAAATTTATGGAGCAGTGTTACAGAACTGAAGCAAGCATCATTTAGGGGGAAATGATTATCCGTTATTTTGATGAACAATGAAACAAAAGCTGTATTTTAAAGGATTCCAAAGGTTTTAATTACATTTTGCAGTTGAAACC
Source organism: Peromyscus attwateri (assembly GCA_902168425.1). NCBI lineage: Eukaryota > Metazoa > Chordata > Mammalia > Rodentia > Cricetidae > Peromyscus > Peromyscus attwateri. Next base: position 3,142 of record CABHPP010109845.1, on the reverse strand, counting down.
TCATTGCAACACTTCTCAGAGAGTCAGAGACCTATGCCATTGAGGGTCTCAAGGATTTGGAAGTCTACAGAACATTGTTTAGAACAGGGGCCATGTTTAACAATGGGTAGTGTTCAGAGCCAATTCAACAGCCATGGATTTCTGTACTAGCCATGAACTGAGAGCAGCTTTGTATCTATTAAGTGGTAGTAAGAGATATCTCGTGAAATATCAGCTATGTGAAACTCAAACTTCAATCTGAAGAAGTCAAATTTCAGTGGAACACAGTCACAATTTTTGGCTTACATGTCACCTATGGCTGCCATCATATTTTAATAGCAGAGCTGAGGATCTGAGATGGTAGTAACATGGCTTGCTAAGAAAAAATATTTATTATCTCAGATAAAAAATTATATACATTCACTGAGACCATTCTGCTGATATGGCCTTGATTCTTCATGTGGAAAAATGATAACATTATCATCTTTTTTCTTTTGGTGCAGGTACATGAACAAAAATAGCATTCCATAGTAAATCAATGAATTTGCTTTTATAGATGCAATATAAAATCATGTAATACCAGTTTTAATAAAACACAATAAAAATCTCCTTCTGAGGATAATTACAATGACTTTTAGAGTTCAAAAAGTTGTAAAATTTAGGTCTTATAGCAAATGTATGCAACATCCTGCTATTATACTTTTTTTCTAAGTGTAATTTCAGCCAGTTAGTCTATAATGTCACTTCTCAAATCTTTTGCTCTCAAGAGCTCATCATACTCTCAACAATTGTTTAACATCCAAAGGCCTGTTATTTATTTGGGTTATATACATTAATATTTTAAATTAAATGATTGAAATAGAGAACTTGTAAATATATGTAATAACTACTTTAAAAATAAAGATCCCATTTCATAATAATGTCAATAATGTTAAAATGTCAAAAACAAATAATGTATGTTTTGTGATGGATAGCTGTATTTTCTGAATGGTATTGCTGGAATTTCTTTAAAGATCTCTGAACCTTGCAGGGCTCCCTGTTTCATATGTTGAAAACTATTTCTTTTGTTACTGAGGACATATGATTAATCCTGTATAACATGCACACACACACACACACACACACACACACACACACACACACATATACCTTGACACACATCCAGTATTTGAATGGTGAAACGTGACAGTCTCCAATGAAAATAGGTTTCAAAATTTTGTATTCAAGCAGCCAAATTATTTGTTAATTCAATTGGCTTGTACTAATAGTATTTCTGAACCCCTGTGTTTTGGAAGGTGATAATTGTTAGGATTCTGTACATGCACAGCTGGGGGTCTTGTCTGGCGCCTTACGTCATCAGCAGGTGACTACATACCACCTTAAAAAGCCAGACACGGACCCCCATGCTCTCTCTCTGCGCTTCTCTTCCTGTGTTTCCTCTCTCTGTTCCCTCCACCAGGCCTGGTTTCTGCCCCCTATCCCCTCTTCTTTCTAATAGAGCTCTTTCTAACTCTGCCATGGCCCGTGAATCTTCCACCGACCAACCAGCGCCGTTCATCCTTTCAACAATTTTGTGTGAAAAGTCATTCACTGTCCAGCTTGAGTGACAGGACAAGAGTCTCTTCTTCCTGACTAGTAACTATGTTGGGACTTCTATGCCTGCATTATTTCTTAACGAGCAGTGGTATTTGGGATTTCTTCAGCTCTGAGCTTGTGCTACGGCTCCCCCAGCCTGGGATCGAGATTGATGGCAAAATGACTTTTCATTTATGAATGCAGGAAACTGTTCAACACATTATCCACCCTCTTGCTCTGTTGCTAATGCTGTCTTGGCTTGATTTTTGTGGTTTCTGCATATCCTGTATTTGTCTAGCCTCTTAAAACTTAGACTAGCTTATTTAGAGGAAACATACTTCATTGGCTCATTTAACTTGAAAAGTCTGGGTAGACAAGGTATAGAGTAAACCTCAGACATGGCCAGACTTCATTAGGACTTTGTCTTTCAACTTGACATCTCTTTTGATACAATGTCTATTGAAACTGACCCTTGTCATGTGGTGAAAATGTAGCACCAGCCTGCATAGACTTTGCAGAAGAAAATAGATCTGCATTGACAGTGCTTTAATCTCTCCCAAATTAAAGGACGCTAACTGGTCATCCAGGGTCACATGTCCACCCTTTAGTAGAAAAGGGGGGTCTTTGGTTGAAAGCTGTTAAGAATCATATGGTGTGGGGCACAGAATTTGTTGAAGGGATGCAAGGAAGATAGTGAGAAAAAATTGCTCTGCATTTCTTGCTTCCAAGTGAAATGAAAAGAAGACCTTTTGAATTTGCTAGGTGTCTTTGTATTTTCAACATTTTTATTTTTGAGACAGAGTCTAACTATGTAGCTCTGGCTGGCCTGTAACTCTCTATGTAGGTCAGACTGGCCTTGAACTCATAGAGGTCTGCCTGCTTCCATGAGTGTTCCTGATTCTTGAGTGCTGGAACTAAAGGCATGTACTGCCATGCTCTGCCCATTTTCAATTTTTAATTATTACTGGGAGTCAATTTACTATAATAGCTATTTTGAAGGGAACTAATAAAATAGATTCCAAACTATGGTCAAGGGACAAAGTTTTAGAAATCTCATTCTGCACCTCACCTTCTCCTTTTTGTCTTGATACTGTGGCCTTCTCTTATGCTTTCTCCTCCAAGGTGATGACCAGTAAACAATGGAACAGTCCTTCTCACCCTAACTTTTTTCTTTATGCTACAGATACTACCTATCACTCTGTTAAATATCTTGATAACCAAACAAACCCTACATATGTTTATTCATTCTCTAAATATTTATTGATAACCATTGCTCTACAGTGACCTCTTCCACGGGGATCACATGATTCATAACAGTAGCAAAATTATAGTACGAAGTAGCAGAGAAAACAATTTTATCATTGGGGGGTCACCACGAAATGAGGATCTGTATTAAAGGGTTGTGGCATTAGGAAGGTTGAGAGCCACTGTCCTAAATACTAAGAACATGCCAAGAATGAAACAAGTCTTTGCCCTCTACAGTTAGGATCCTAGTGCAGGAAACAAATCAGTCAGTAAGTGTGTAATGATGTCACGTGGCAACAAAAGGATGGAGAGAAAGGGATAAAAAAGTGAGTATGCACCTTAT